>DWJZ01000360.1:0-34347 GCA_018249125.1 Asbolis capucinus
TGACTACGATCCCACCTGATGGTAAGTGGCGATGAAGTCTTCGATGGTAAAGCGCACTAACTTAGTAGAAGCCTATTGACTCTTGACTTGAAGACATTTACATTGTAATCGGACAGGAACACCGAAGCGGGCAACTTATTCCAATCCTTCGCGGTACGGGTGATAAAAGACGATGCAAAACGCGTCGTTCATACAGGCGGGATTTTTATGTTTTAAATTTTTTTTTTTTACTAAATAGATGATTTAGCCATTACTACTAGTGGCGTAACTATAGGGTGGCATCGGGTTCTCGACCTAACGGGGACCTGACCCGGCAGGCTGCAAGCTGAGAAGTGTCCCAACATTTTTGATAAAATTTAGTGAAAAACATAAATTTCATACAAGTGCTTAAAATCAATTAAAGTTACTACCAAAATTAAACTATTATTTTATTTCAAACTTTTATATATTTATCTCTCTTTCACAGTTTGGAAATATTTTAAATAACTTGTTTTAGAAAATAAATTACAATAATAGATATACGATTTTAAAAATTACATACTTATCTAAAATGGATATAATATCACTGTTAGGAATCTAGTTCAGAGTTTTATAAATATTAAAGTATAATGTGATTTCTTGGAGCCCTATAAATTTGCCACGTGCCTCAGCTGGTATAGTTACGCGACTGCTGTATACAATCCTAGTAGGTACACGTCTACTGGTAAAGTGAAAATGTTGTTTATCATAACACGTTATTTCGTTAACTACGCTCAAATAACAATGTTACGTTCATGGCTTTATGTGCACCTGGCCGGTTATACAGAATTAGTTCCGTGTTCCGAACAGTTTCTGAAGAAGAATCTTTGGAGGCTTCCCAAAAACGAATAGCAGTTTGTATAAGTTATTCCAGTACATGGACACAATAGATTGGGTGTACACCCGGCAGAACAACCGTATTTTTTTTTACGCAACGAAATTATATGATTTATAAGAAAACTATTATTTCAACACAAAAAACATCTTTTGTCTTTATTTTCGATCCTCAAGCAGTGTGTTGAAAATTTGAAAATGGTTGACTGTTCATGGAATGTCCGTTAAATTTTAACTGTCATAGCATAGCGCCCAAATATCAACTTTTTGTTAGGGGTTACTAAGCGATAGTTCCGATTTTATAAAATTTTCTGTTAAATTCACGGTGGTTCTGATAATTGCTTAAGAATTTATTAAAATAAAAAATGTACTTATTTGGTTCACGTAAGCAGCCGAGTTGAATGAATGCAGAATCCTATTTAATAAATTTGTATTAAATTATATTTATTATATAATAATTTTAGTATTATTTAAGTTAGAGTTATAATAATAATAATGTTTATTAATTCTCTAAGGAATATTACATCATTAATATGTAGTCTCTGGTCCCTGAGGTAGTTGAAAGCTGTGTTTCTGGACCCAGACATTTACAGTGGCTTACATTTCCTGTCCTGTATTAAATTTTTATCTTATTGAGGTCTACTTGCATATATTCTGTCAGTACTTTGTAGTTTTAATTAGACCAGAATGGTTTTATTTTGCGTGCAGTCTTTATGTGTTTATTACGGGTAAACTCGAGAAAAAAAATACTACTTTTCACACCGAAATATTTAATTGTTTTTCTATTAATAGCACGCAAAACAATATTTGTGTTAATAATCTGCCAATCTTAAGTTCTGGTGACAATTTTTGAACTATAAATGTTGCAAAGC
Organism: Asbolis capucinus; assembly: GCA_018249125.1. Classification (NCBI taxonomy): domain Eukaryota; kingdom Metazoa; phylum Arthropoda; class Insecta; order Lepidoptera; family Hesperiidae; genus Asbolis; species Asbolis capucinus. The sequence goes on from DWJZ01000360.1 coordinate 1,725, forward strand.
AGAGCTGCCAAGTAAAATGATATTAAAATTGAAATACCTACAGAAAACGGCGGGTACGAATTATTCCGACATAAGAATAATAGGTACTATAGAGTCGTTATTAATGTAAAAAAATTATTACATAAAATTATATTTTGTTGGTGAAATTTTCCTGACCTGATTCTAAAAGTCCTAATAAATAAAATATTCAGTGTTCCGCCGCCTCGGTGTTCCACAACAAACATTTGAGTTTTGCTTAATCGGCGCAGTGGCTCTTGAGAGCCGTCTGGAGGTTTTCACAGCAGACGACGAGAATACTCCAATTAGGGGGTAAGGGGTAACTACGTAAGGAAATATTCCAATGTTATTCACCGCGCGAAAAATACAATTTTCAACGGCATGCTAATAATAAAGTCTATATACCTACCATACCTATACATACCATATAGATTTGTATCCAAATTCAAATTATTCCTTACTAGCTGTTACCCGCGCCGTTGCCCGCGTGGTATAGGGTATTAAATATTAATGAGGAGTTGTTTCCCAAATGATACATTTTGGATGCAGGGATAAATAGCTGCAGAACTTAAAAGTTATCGATCCCGCGGGATTTCCGGGAAGGCAGACTTGTTAGTTTTATATTAATATGTTTGTTTAGAAGCTATACCCATACACGTAGAAGTTTTTCCTGCGTAAATTACGATACCGCGGGATTTCTGGAATAAAAACTATCCTATATGTTAATCCAAGTTACCCTCTGTGTGTGTCAAATTTCATGAAAATGGGTTCGGCAGTTTTTGCGTGAAAGAGTAACAAACATACAAACTTTCGCATTTATAATAATAGTAGTATTGTCACAGTCATATTTATTATTTATTGACGTACAAAGAATATAAGCATTATTATACATATTATATATATTATAAGTTAAGTTAAAGAAAAATTAGCTATAATTTGTGTATAAATAGGTTAAAAGTTTATTTCAGATATGTTCTCGAAATTTAGAAGAATTTTTTTACAAGCATCAAGAGTGCCTGGAGATATGGGCAAGCAGTTATAGCTTACAATGATGATGACGACAGAACAAAGTCGGTTTACTTAGAAAATTAAATCCGTGAATATATAATTAAAACAATATAATATTACATGCATTACGTTGAAGGCGATCCGGCGGCGGAACATGTTGAATGTATTATTGATTTCAAAGAGGTTCCGAGAACTTTGATCAAAATACACCAACCGATTTCTCCTGTTCGTTACCGGGAACACTCATGCATACATATTCATATGTACAAATGATTTCCATTTATACTTTATACCAATTTTTCAATATTTTCATTTATATTTTAAACATATGCTATATTTATTTGTTGTTGAAAAACATTTTTCTTCTGTAAATTTTTTAATCATGTTCGTGTAATTAATAATAATTTGAATTGTTTTAATATAATAATAAACATATTATATCCTAGTAATGTTCTATGCTTCAGAGTTGTTTGTTCTATTTTCGCGCATTAACCGCTGTTGGGATTAAGATGAAACTTGGCGTACAGATAGACCATGCCAAAAAATTGGACATATGATAGGTTCATCCTGGGATGAATCTGGATCTGAATGCGTGTTCTGGGACAATGTGTGTATTAATCACTAGTTACTGCCCGCGGCTTTGCCCGCGTCATGTGTAGATATAATCCCTATGTGTTATTCCAGATATATTAAAACCCGAACATATAAACGTGCACTTTATCCTAGAGGAAACTACAATCGGGATAAGATCTATCCTATGGCCATTTCCTGGATGTGGTCTACCTGTGTGCCAAGTTTCAACTAAATCCATTTAGTGGTTAGCGTGTGAAGGAAAGCCAAACATCCAAATGTCTTCATCAACTTTCTCATTTATAGTGTTAGTATGATGAGATGTTTCAATGCCTCTCCGACGCAAGCAAACCGCGTACGGGTGTCATTACTTAAACTAACTACCAAAAACGTAAACGAAATTACATAAATTTTATCCTGGCCTGCGAATGTCATATGATATTCCCGCAAAATTTGATTAGCCAAGATTTTATTTAATGATTTTATAAAGAATAGGCTTCTAGAGACTGCGATACTGATACCAAATATGAGATAGTCACACAATAATGAGTACATTAAAATATTTTAGGTTACATTATCAAAATTCTAATATAACTTACAAATGTTTCAAAAACTAATCGTAACAGATACTCTTTGTAAATACAGGTATAAAATAACTCTTAGTCTAGACGTAGCCAAATTACGAACGGTAAAACGCTGTCTTATTTGAGGGGTTGGTGACCCGATCCCACCGGGCGTCTGGCCGGGTCTAGTCTGCCCTGTGAGTGCAATATACGTGAGGACGCTCGGGTCGGTTGATGCGCCGGGTCGATGCGACCTGTGTAACTTAGTTACCCATATACCGAGTGACTTGGCTTTTCAACCCGTTGGCTCCGTGGAGAGGATAGTGTTTATGTAAGGAGGGATAGAGCTTATTTCATATATTGCTGTAGTGATTTGTGACATTAATGGTCAACTCTGGTTTTAATCCTGTTCGAACTAGACACTTAACGTATCGATTGCTGCCTCTTTATAGAATTTATCCTCAGCCACACAGGCTACACATCTGTGTCGCAGCTAGCATGACATGGACAACACTCTTAGGTACACATTACAAATAACATCCATAACCCAAGAACAAACATTGAACTATTACACGGGTCGGCAACCCGCGGGCCACGTGCACACTACCGTGTGGCCCGTGCAGGTCGGATTTACACGGGGCAACTTGGAGTTTTTTGGGATCCTCCTGACGAAGATATTTGAAATCCTTATAAAATTTGTGGCCCTCATGTAAGAAAAGCTTATAGACAACTCGATCCGTAGGCGGGGTCACCACCTATAAGTTATTGGTCCTTTTATTAGTAGATAAAAATATTAACAACAAATATATTAGTGTATATAGGGCTCCGTAGTCATATCACATTAACTACGGTTGACTTTGAAGATTCTGGAATCATAATTTAAGGCTTATGGATGAGTAGAATATTGGGAACGACCGAAAGTAAACAATTCACTATCACACGGGACTAACTCATTATTACTCTAAACTGAACCAAATTGGCTCTACAATAAGGTTCAAATTTATAGATTCTGAGTGTTACAAATAAATTGGTTGGGCTTCGAAAGGTGGCGCTCACGTTCTCAACCCTAAATCCATATGCACAAGGTTTAAAATCCCGGATTTGGTTATAAATGGAAAGATCGTCAGCTATACTGTGAGGCTTTTATCGGAATGCACACCAATATGTCATGTATTTGGTAACATTGAAGGTTCGAAATTCCATGGATTAGCATGTGAATGATATATGAGGCAATGAGACTTATATATTGCGCAGTTTCCTATAATTTACAGATTTTACATTGGGTTTGACTTACCTACCATAAATTTACAGAAGAATTTCAGTTATATTTTAAATAGCATATTTCTATCCCGATCTATATTGTAAATAGAGATTATATTTTCTAATTTACAACGGTGGTATATGGTACGAGATGTCTAATGTAATGTATTTTACTGCCAAAAAAATTCAGTCAACGCGCGGAGTTAAAAGGGAGGGGAGAGTCAAAATAATACGCTTTGATTGGTCGTTTCAATTGCGGCATATTTTTAATCACAGCGAGTTGATTGTACCTATGACCGTACCAAGGATGGAGCAAAGTGGGCAGCTGTCCTCTTGTACTATCGTTTTCGAACAAAACAAAGTATTACGCATCAAATCCAGAAAAACCTACCGTATCTTCTGGGTCCCCTGCTTGGGTCAGAGGCTGGGTAAGACCATGTACGTAAACAAACGCGAATCTAGACTGTGATCCATATAGTATGAGTAATATTTAGACCAGGATTGCTCAACCTTTTTGACGGCCGAGCCAAATTGATGTGTTATATGTTTACGGCGGGCCACTGACAATATCTAGAGTCCAACCGCGGCTTCGCCCCCGTTGTGTAACAATAAAAACCATGTGTTATTCCAGACTAGAATCTATCAAATTTTAATGAGATTCGTTCAGTAGTTTTTGTGTGAAGCAGAACAAACATATATGGATAAATGCATCCATTCATACAAACTTTTGCATTTATAATATTGGTAGGATTACTTTCAGGATGTGTGTTACGAAATGAAGTCCTAAAAATATACATACGTGGGCCATTTAAAATCCGTTCGCGGGGCACATTATGGCACGCGGGCCTGGGGTTGAGCATCCTTGATGTATACATATAGGTTAATCTAACACGAAGTAAGGAAGACCAGAATTGCGCTGCTCACAAGTGTGAACCGTGAGTTGAGCTGATCAACGGGAGCTTTTTGTCGTCATCAATGTCTAGTTGCGGGTAATGTTGTAGCATTCTCGCAATACGCCAGGTCTAAATGACCCGCAATTATGAGCTATTCGAAGAAGCGCCTCGCATTGCACACGGACGAAGCGCAACCCTGATTGCGGTTGCGGCTCCAATACAACGTCCATTGAACTAGTGCTCATTGAAGTAAAATGGCGGGAATTAAAAGCGTTCCACGAAATTTAAAATGATTTCTTTTTTCCCCGTTTGCAATGGCCAGTATTATTTAACAAATTTCGAACTTAAAATTTAATCTGAAGAGATGAATGTGATGTTATGCGTTTTTTGAACACTTAATTATTATTACGTCCATGTATATAATAAACAATTAAACTAGGAAGATATAATTTAGTTAATACCGAAGAAATAATGGATGAAGTTCGTTAAATTAGTGAAAACAAAGTTAAATTACTCTAAGTATAGATATATAAGATAGATAATTACTCTAAGATATACTTGTCGCCTTTGAACACCGTGTTTCTAGTTTTAAAATTAATATTTTATTTTTCTTAGGTTATATTAACTCTGTTTTACGAGATTTTTTAATTGTTTCAGGTCTAGACAACCGGATATCACATTCCCGGAGTTCCGCGTCGCCGTAAGTAGTTGTTTTGTTTTATTGACAGTTAAATATTAAAAATTTAAAAACCGACCAAGTGCGATACTGCTCACGTGACCAATCCGTTGTTTTATAGCTCGTTAATCAGTTGAGCATATCTAATCAGCAAATGCTTTATCTTTTAAATTAATTAAGTCTTATATGCTAGGGTCGTGTTTTTCTTCACATTTCCAAAACCTATTTGATAATGGAGCCGGTGTTTAGTCCCTGCGATGCGCAACTCTAATTTTCAAAATTATGCGCGTATTATAAGTTGATTAGCTCTCGCTATAGTGAAAGAAAACATTGTGAGTTCTCCACAAAGTTTTCGAAGGTGTGTTTGTACACCAATTCGTACTTGGCCAGCGTGGTAAATTATGGCCTTGTACCCCACAGATTGTGAACGACATGGTATGGAGATAACCTGGTCGCAAAGTTTGCATGAATGTGTTATGTGGTTTCAGTGATGTGGTGAGCAAGGACCTGGGACTATCCGAGAGCGATGACGAGACGCCCGCTACCACCACCAGACTGGAGCCGTGAGTTTCTTTCGAATTAAGCCTTATTCCTTCCCGCCACCAATCGGCATTGGAGCAGCGTGGTGGTGTATGCTCTAGGCCTCCTCTGTATGAGGAGAGACCTGTGTTCAGTAGTGGGACAATGATGGGTTGAAGCCAAACCTTATTTCACTCTGAACAATCCAATTTTGGAGGATAAAATACATCATTACCCGAGTATAACATCACCGACGGAAAACAATAAGGGCGTAACTCTTTGGAGTCATTTGATAGAGTTTCCTCCTTAACGTATTACATATAAGGGTGACAGTTACGCATTTAAGTTACTCCATTACTGTCTTCCGTCGTCGATATTATACACGGTTAATGATTTATATCCTCCGCTAATTTGCGATGGGGCAGCGTGGTGGAGTGTCCTCCCGACCTCCTCATTTACAAGGGCAGACTAGTTCTCAATAGAAGATTTATAATGCTTTTTATGTACAACAACCGTTGTCTGATTTCCACAAAACTGTTGTTGGTAAAGGCTCATACACACGATGCCAGTTTATTACATCAAATAAATCAATAAGGTTACACCTATAAATGGATTGAATTTTATAAAATACTAGCTGACCCAGTAAACGTTGTTCTGACAAAGAAATTATTTCTATTGAACATCCCACATAGCGGTACGAAATATGTATTACGATATATTCCTTATTTCATTCTTCTCTATTCTAATCTCAATATTACCAAATTAAAAATTAGCTAAGCTGTTCCTGAGGTAATTTATCAATTATCGAGTGGGCTAAAAATTATTATATTACTAAAATGAATATTAAAAATAGGTCTTGGTATTACAAGGGTGAAAATTTAGGGTTGTGTGTATTTTGTAATGCCACATTAAAAAAATCCAAAACTAAGGTATGGGTGGACAACCCTTATTATCACATAGGAGTATGAAAAATAGATAGTGGCCTGCTCTCAGCCACTATAATATTATGATAGTAAAAATTCATTAAAAATCGTTTGTCGTTTCGGAGTACAGTAATTAGCATGGTGACACGAGAATTTTATAATTAAGACATGCGACTTTTGGTTAACTGCTGACGATTCCTTACAAAACTGTTGTCGGTTTAACGTAACATACAATATATAACAGGACATACAACATATGCGTTCAATATTGGAATAAATATTTGTAACTGAAAATATGTCCAATACTTGAAGAGCCGCGTGATCAAATATCAATTATCGTTTTACTCGGCTACGACGCGAGAATATACTTGGTGCAACTTCGATCCGGAATAAATGTCAACAAACCATAAAAAATCTTTTGTAGGGTTTTCACCAACTTACATAAATTAAGTCAAAGAAAAAAATTACAACACACAACATCATTCATAAATTCATACTCTGACATCATTAATTTTATGAAGGAGTTAACTACCTTTCTATGGTAATGATGCAAAAGTTTAATTCTCCTGTTTGTCGCAGGTTGCTAGGCAACGGTTTGTTATTAAACATTCCAGATCGAATTTACACCGAATATATTATATCCTTAACATCCCGCCGGTCCGAACGTCGCAGATTCCGTCGAGATAGTTTTCCCTTCGTCTTAGCCATCATTGCCACTTGCCATCAGGTGGGATCAAATTACATCCTGAATTTTATTTTGATCTGTTGAATAATTTTTTTCAAGAAAATGACACCACTTATAGGCTCCTAGTTGTTTGTTGTTCTAATTTTAATCTACACTTATATTATAAAGACGAAATATTTGATTGTTTGTTTGTTTAAATTAAATAGGTTACGAAACTACTGGACCGATTTAAAAATCTTTAACCGTTAGAATCCCACTTTATCCCTGATGAACATAGGCTATATTTAAAACGGGTAAAAATAGGGATCCGCGTAAAAATGTCGACAATGTAACCAAACGTGTGAAAAGTATTAAAAAAATCCTTATATCGCGTACGCTGCGGAAATGGTTGACAAAAGAGCAAAGTGATGTACTACAGTTTTATAGAGGATATCAATATCTACAAATAAATCTGTGATAGTGTATGTCTAACTGTTACAGGTTTCTAGTAACAGGTTCTTCCAAAGCGAAGCGAGGGCAGTTTCTAGTGTACAATAAAATGGTATCGTGTGAATGAGCCTTAACGCGTGCAATTCGCCCATTGACTAATACAGATTGTTACTACTGAATCTGAACCAGTAACCTGTTTAACTAAACCTATCACTGTATAGCCTCAGTTGTGTAGTGCCCTTGACAACTTAGTTGGAAAGGTCCGAAATAACTTTAAGTTATACCATATTTCGTAACGCTGAATTACGGAGTCAATTTCTTGTGTTTGTCATGCCAAGTTTAAAATAAGCTATATTAAAAATGTTCAAAAACATTAGAGTTATTTGTGGAGAATAAAGTCGCAATACGAAGAAACACAAAAAATTCATAGCTGCGTTGTTAGTCTTTGAGGAGTTTATTTGTCTGGGGCCATTTCTGAACGCAGTATCAGGTTATGCTCGTTATAAAAATGCATTGTCATCAGGACGGAGACTTTATGCAAAATTTCAGCTCCTTAGTGTAAGAGGAAGTGGACCTAATTAAGCTTGCAAGATTTGACCCAGAAAACCAACAGATAGACGAGTACACTGCAAATTAAATAAAAGCTGGTAAAAGGGATGTCATCCATCCATTAACCAGTTTGTCCATCCAACCATCCATCCTCACAAAATTTCCTATTGGTAGGTAATATTAGTAAAAAGTGGCAAGTAGGAAGTAACTTTTATTTCCTCGTTTCCCAGGATCTTATCACCGATCGGCTCTGGGGGCAGTCCTAGCTCGGGAAGCGAGTCATCGCAGACGGACTCCGAGTCTGAGTCCTCGTCGGCAGAGTCGACGGAGACTCCCCCCGCGGTCACCGTGCAGCAGCCCCCCGAGCGCACCTCCTGGGGGCTCTCGAACTTCGTGCCCCAGGTCGCCCAGCCGCCGGACCGATCGGAGACTTACGAGACCGGGAAGGAGCTCAGACATGCCCTGGATGAAGTTAAGGAGAAACCGGTATGTTTCGCTGGATAAATCTATCTACGTTTGCAAAGTAATATCGCGGTTACTAAACATTTTAATTGTAAACGGGTACCCATTATGTCCAACGGCACGGCAACACTTGACGTGGCCATGCAATTCTCGAAATGTCAATGTAATAATAGACAAAGCGAGAGTACCCGTTTACATTTCAAATATTCAATCTAAACATTTGTAATTGCTGTCTGTACATGGAAGATACTTAGGAAAAAATTGTTATTGGAGGAACATTAACGAATAGAATCCGAAACAATGGATCTTTAATTTTTTGTCTGTTTGTTTATTTATTTGTCTGTGCCTTTATGCACGCAGATCTTAGAAAGGGCTGGGAAGATTTGAATTTGGTAATATTTTTTGTTTTCACTAAGCGTGTTTAATTTAAATTGGTTCACTATGTTACGGTTATTTAAATAATCCCGTCTACGGCCCATTCTTATACCGAAGCGGTATAGTATCGTATCACTCGTAAATAAATAAACCCCCTTCTTCTGTCCATCCACTTCAAATCCCTGTATGAATTCCTTACTAAGGGGCGATTTAAGCAACCATTCACGACTCTGAGTGTGTTCTATGTTTGAAAAATAGTTGACTCATAACTACTAATATTTTAGCCTACTCATATTTTATAGCTTAGCTGTTGTTTCTGTGACACCGTTCCCAAGTTTCAGATTACGTTTAGCTAACACTCTTCTCAGTACACGACGGTCAGCACTCATACGACTGTCGTGTGCCTCGATAGATTTGTTTCTTGCATTAACATAGCTGCATGTAGGTGCAGCTTCCTGACGAGGCGTTGTGGCCAAGAATGTTATATCGCGTTGTAGTTGTTGCTGTAGGAGTGATTGTAGTTTGGATGTCGTTGTGACGTGGATGTGACACAACAACACGTGCTTGTGTAGTCCACATTGTTTATTTTAATCTTAAATTGTGGTTCGTTCGAATTTTACTGGGTTTTCATATAATTTTTCGCACTCAACGCACTTAAAATTTCATTTACCTATATATTTAATTATACATATTTATATATTTGTTTATTCGCTATATGATTCAAAGTGTGTTCCAATTACAGTAAATGTGAAAAATCATTAGTTTGTTATTACTGTACTGTGTTTGTGTGTTCTAAATGCAGTTTAAGCCTGTTGGAGTTCATTACAAGTTGTATGATAGAATTGTGTGTAATTTGTATTTTTAGAGTATTCTAATTCCAGTATTGTTATTAGGAATAAGACTACTGATATTAATTATACTGAAATACCATTAGTGAAGGAAATATAGATAATTTATTATATCTTTAGAAGTGATTCTTTTTATGATTGAGATATAACATAATACAGTTCTTATATCTGTAGAAAAACATATTATAAAAAGCTTTGGAGCACCAATTTTCAATTCTTAAGAATATTAAATTCTAGAATGGACTTGAAGTAATAATAATTATTATCATTATTTTATTATGGAGGAATACAATTCTTACACACATTATTTTGAAGACATAATGACCAATTACAACCAAAAGCAGAAATGGATCCATTTGTTATTATTAAAGACTTACGTAAGAAATGCTTTGATAAATTTCGAAAATATATTAGAATATATACCGATTGGGGAGAGGCGGGCGGTTTTCTGTGAGTTTATCAATTTGAAAAACATGTTGTGGCGCGCTGTGGGCGCCCTTCACGGGAACTTGGTGTCTATGACGACGTGCCGAGAGGTGAGAATTGTTTATACCTACTCGTAATAAAATGCTGAGAATGAGATGCAGTGTTGTATAATTGCAATTGAAGACGGTTTGATGAACTAACACATCTTCTGTGTTAGTTTTTGTTCTAGGCGTCTTGTTTTTTAAATATTGCTGATTTTGATAGTTGGTTTCGAAGACTTCTATCAGTCGGTCACTTGCTGACTGGGGATTTTTTTATATTTGCTGTTAATTACTATTAGTGTATATACATATTTAATCGTTCAATTTAAAACAAGTCACATTATGATCATACATGTAAGTATTAAATATATATATTTTTGTGCGTGTGTGTGGAATATATGGTGTATTTTATTTACTAGACCCTGATTACGTGCAACGGTTTTCATCCCAACAAAGTTTCACATTTCAAAGACGCTTGTTCAAAGAATTACTTTATTTCTCACCAAATGTACAAATGCAAATTTTTGTGGCTTTATCTTCGATGATGACTATGTCCTAATAGTAGACAATGAATGGTTTAGGCGTGAAATCGTTACAGACAGACATTTTACTTTCGCGTTCATAATATTAGTAAGGATTATTTATAGTGATCGCTATTTATTAAATATTCTACCAGTGTTTGGATGGTATCGTCATTTTGTATCGAAGATTTTACCAAATATGCGAATGAACAATGTCCTTAAGACCCTGATAGTTTATATATTTTTTTACTGTAATGTTTCTATAACTATATTTAAATTACGGCTAATATTTATTGATCATGTAAATATGAACCTTATTTCTCGTCAACAGAGTCCAATATCCGAGTTATCGGACTCGGAGACGTCGTCGCCGGCCGCGGGCGCCGCCCGTCGTCGCCGCTCGGTCGCGGCGCGCGTCTCAACCGCTTCCAGTGATGAAGACGCTCCTAGACTGCATCATCAGGTAACATCACCATTTTAATCTTGTTTAATTTTGATTTTCGTTAAGTGAGCTTTTGGTTCCTAAGACGAAATGAACTCATTTAATTTCATTTCAATGCATTTCATTTCATTTCATCACCGCCTTTGATTACAATAACATCAGAAAATTGTTCTGTGTTTCATTAGTTTAACATGTAACAAATCTATGTGTAAAATCATATCAATCGATCTTATATTGTTCCGATTGTTATTGCGTGCATGTGCCATCAATAGATTTGATATATCATACAGTACGTTTAAAAATTAATCAATAACATGCTTTTACGATTGGACGATACACAAATTTATATTTTAAATGTTAACATCAAAGTCAGTCATTAATATTTATGAAAGTTAGACTCTGATGAACCCTTAGTTAACCCTGAGAGTAAATTCTTGTGACGTTGCACTAAGAAGCTAGTTAAGTGACCATTAAATGACTCTAAACTCGGCAGTATTTAATCATGCTAATAATATTGTATCGTTCAGGCGCGCACTCAGCCCTCGCCCGCTCCGGCGTCGAACACGACGACAGGCGTGAAGCGCGGGCGGTCGATCAAGCCGCGGCCGGAGGAGCGGCCGGCGAAGCGGAGGCCCGGCCGGCCGCGCAAGGCGAAGCCGCAGTCCCCTCCCCCCGCGCCGCCGCCCCCGCCGCCTGACAGCGACCCGGAGCCCGAGCCCGCCACGCACGCCCTCGATACAAAGACCTTTATATTTCGGAAGGTGGGTAGTTCGTTAATAATCGTACGAAAAGTTGTTCTAAATTCAAATTTAAAACTAATGCGCGTGTTTTGTACTTGTGTCTACAAGATAACAATGGCTTTCGATAACAGAACCTTTATATTTCGGAACGTGTGAAGTTGTTAATTAAGTTAGATAATAAGTTGTACTTAATTTAAATTTAAATGCGAGTGCAAAAGTGAGTGGAAAAAGTCTTGGTGCGTTTTAGTACCCATATCTACCACGAAACTTTCCATCAGCTGGTATTTATTCATACGTAAATTTCCTTTTAAAATTTATACTAATAAGAGTATGTACCAGAAAATAAATAACTTGAGAACTTTGTCCCTTTTGCTGCATTTGTGGCAATTACTTAATTTGTTTTTATATAAAATTTACAGGTGTTCACTCCAAAGAAGGGAGACGAATGTGGCGGGAAAGGTGGCAAGGGGGGCAAGGGGAAAGGAGGGAAGGGCAAGGCTCAGGTGCACGTGTACGTACCCGAGTCTGGCGACAGCGACCGGCGCAACCGCGAGCGGTCGAACGAGCGGAGGAACGACGAGACTATCACTCGGGTGTCGCCCCCGCGGGAGCCCGAACCTGTCCCCAGGAGGCGGGAGGAACGACCGGAACGGCTCGACCGCATCTCCGACAGAACCGATCGCGTCTCTGAACGATCAGACCGTGTCTCTGATCCACCGGAACGCATCTCGGAACGAACGGACCGCGTCTCAGAACGAGCCGACCGCATCTCCGAGCGGCTCGTGGATCGAACGCCTAACGACAGGCTCCCCCCCGACAGGACCGAACGACACGCCGAACGGATACCTAACGAGCGCTTGCAGCCGGACAGACTGCAGCCGGACCGATTGCAACCCGTACAGCCGGACAGGCCGCAGGACCGCAGGTCGATCGAGACACTTCAGGATCGGTTGCAGCACGCGACGTATGAACGACTGCATGCTGAACGGTTGTCGAACGAGAGACTCCAGCCAACGGACAGGATGCCCCCCGATCGGTTATCGAACCAGATCGGCGACAAGTTGGAAAGGTTGTCGGAGAAGCGGGACCGACTGTCGGGCGACAAGTCGCACGACAAGTCGCATGAGCGATTGTCGGATAAGATGTCGGTGGATTGTTTGCCCGGTGACAAGATATCACTCGAGAGAGTCAATATGGACAGAATCGCTCAGTACGTGAGGGCGGAGGCCGACGTCGGCTCGGGCTGTAAGTCCGGTCGGGGCTCCGAGAGACTAGAAGATGCCCCTATCAACGGTAAGTGTACTATTTCGATCAAATTTCTTGTGGGCGAATGAAAGGTAATTTCAGGAGGATGGAGTAATAGAAATGTCGCAAGACCCTATTTGCAGGGGTTCCCATTTTCTTCATTAGAGCACAGTCTTCACAACTGTATAATTGATTACGTAACAAAATGAAAAAGAAAAGATATAAATATATTATTATTTTTTCTTATAATTTTTTGGTATGTATAAAAATAAGTTGTCAAGTCTCACACGTTAGGCAATTTCGGCATTTGTATGAGATTTCGTTTCTTAGTTACTGACGAATTTATTGTACTGGATACTGCATTAGAAAAAACAGAAATACCGACAGAAATCAAAACTTAAAATTGTTTACGTTTGTATTTTTTAATCGTAAAGGCAAATTTTATCGTGCAGAATATACTTTATTTTTGCTATCTATGCAGATAATAGTATACATACTCATATACTTAGTTGTCGTCGCCAATTCAATGATTTTTTTTGCACTTCAAAGAACGTCAAAAAATATAATATCGGTCTGTGTACATGAAGGTTGTTTTGTGTGTGTGCAGTGCGCGGCCGGCCGCGGGTGTTGGTGCGTATAGCGCTGAGCAGGCTGCGCGGCGACCGGCTGCGGGCGCTGCAGCGGCCCGCGAGACGACAGCCCGCGCCGAGACCGGCCACGCCGCCGCCAGACCATGTGAGTACACAATACACATACACACAGAGACATATACACCCAGACAAACACAACGAGGCAGTCTTATAGAGTAAGAGGTTCAGGCCATAGTCCATTGGGTATCTCACGTGCACGAAACAACCTACTTCAGATACCTTTGAGAACTTTAAAGTTTTGATAATTTCATGATAGAGACAATAATAAAGCATAAGTTTTCTCATCGCTTATTTTGAATATATTTCAAAACGAAACATATTTTATAATTATACATACCCATTGCTATAATAGCTGGCTTTTAACCAAAAGGCGTGATATCTTATATATATAATTCTCTTGTTACAATGTTAGTTACCATATTCCTCCGAAACTGCTTGAACGATTTCTAAGTTTTAATTTTTGGACAATGTTTTTATTTTTTTATAATATGGCATTAAAAAAACATACAACCCTAATTTTCCACCCTTTAGCCCTACCCCTATTTTTAATAGTCATTTTAGTAATTTAATCAATGGCAAGGCAACGTTTGCCGGGTCAGCTAGTATTTAATAAATGACGTTATAAACATACACGTGGATGTGATGTGTCAGGGCGTGGAGGCGATGGGCGTGCTGGGCAGCGCGGGCACGGGCGGCGGCCGCTCGCCGGTCTACTACTCGTACTTCGAGCAGCTGCCGCCTGATACCCTCTCCGACGACGACCGGGATCACACGTAAGTTATACAACAAAACTAGGTTTCGCCGGTGAATTTGCCCGAGTCGTATGTTGATGAAACTGTGATCTATCTCTGTGTAAAATTGTATTAGATCCGTTCAGTACAAACATCCCTCTTTCTTTATTTATTCCGGTTATTCCACTGATCTCCATAAACATATACAATAACTGGATAGGTTAAAATCTTCCCACAAATGCAAGTATCTGATTAGCCCCATATTGACTCTTTTCTGTGCTAAATTGTTTGGCACCGCCAAAGCTGACAGTCGCCATATTGACAACTGACAGGCGCCATATTGCATTAAATGTCAAATCCGTCGTTAGGTACAGTTTTGTAATACCATTTTTGCTGATATCTGTCTAATCTAAAGGTCGACTGGGAGACAACACTTTAAATGTTAAGTCCGCCTTTTCTACCATATTCTTTAGACACAGTTTTAAATAAATATAGTATACATGATTTTAAATTCGAATCATCGTAGACTTGTGTACATTATGCTATGTTACGGGTACGCAATATATATGTTTTTACGCTGATATTATATTTCGGCGCAAATGCTATGTTACGGGTATTCATGATATATGTTTTTTGAGTACCCATAACAAGGCATAAAACATATAATACGTTGTATAGTTACTACATGGACGAAGCTAAACGCATGCGTTCGGCGGCGGAGAGCGAGCAGGAGCCACTCGCGCGGGTGATGCTGTATCACGAGTCGGTGCTCTGCTTCGTGCTCACCGGTCGGCTACTAGAGATGGAGATGGACACTAAGAAGGCCTTCACCGTCTACCGAGAGACCATAGAGTACATCAAGTCGATACACTCCATGCCGCAGCGGTTCAGGACGTCGCCCAAGTCGCCGCATTCCACCTTCAGCAAGCTTGATATACTCAGGTATGTGGTGGATTTGGCACATTCACGGCTCAGTATTGGGACTGGGGAGGCCTTGATCATGCTCTACCTTGCTGCTCCAGTGCGAGTTGGTCGAGAGTTAGTGGCAAACCCCAGTATCAGAGGTTTAAATGGAGCTTAAAATCCACAGAAACAGTTTATTGACTGTTATCAGGCAACAGTCGGGTTACGTACCCTCTAAAGCACGGATGCTCTCAATCTATAATAGTTCATATAATAAAATGAAAGCTACACCTTTCTTGTTATTGAAAAAACTTCTCAGCGCATTACTAAAGTTCTGTATCTGTTCCAGCTTGCGGGTCCAAGCTTTGCTGTACCTGCGGATGTTCAGAATGTACAACAGGGAAGTCAAGGAGTACAACAAGGTGGTTCAGGAGTACCAACTAAAGGTGAGTGAAGTTTACTTAACTTTGATCTCCGAATATATTGCGTTGGAAGGTCTTCTGTCACTTGGAAGCCTATATTTCAACATGAACTTAACTAACTTATCTAGATAGTTAATATATAAATGTAATTTTATCATTAACTAGAAATTGCCCTCGCATCGCTTCGAAAGTACCAGTTACCACAAAAAAGTAGTTATTGTGACATTACAGTAACAGTTATCGCGGACTCATCTGTAGATAAAGATGTCCTCTGTAGTACATCATGTTGCTCTATTGTCAATAATTTTCGCAGCGTATGCGATATAAGGATTTTTTTCACACGTTGGGTTACATTATTGAAATTTTCACTCGGGTCCCTATTTTTCTCGTATTAAATATAGTCTATGTTCATCAGGGATATTGTAGAATTCTAATGGCAAAAGAATTTTTTAAGTCGGTCCAGTAGTTCCGAAGGCTATTTAATTCAAATAAACAATCAAATCTTAGCTCTTCATAATATTTGTGTAGATTTAACACTATATACCGGTGAAAACCGCATTTCTATTAGACCAGTCGTTTCAGAAATTTGTGTGCACATAACTACAGACAAGCTATACAGCAAATAAACAAACGAAAAAAATATTTATTTTGTGTTTTATCCTGTAATAAAAACTTCAGTAATCGTTTTTTCGAATATCTCTCAAGTACAGATAGCGATCAGCTACATATGTATATTATAGATACATATATGTATTGATGATGATGATGAATAGATAATGATAATGATGATGAATAGATAATGATAATGATGATAATATAAGATTTTAAACTCTTCTCATAGTGGACTGTGTACATTATGCTATGTTACGGGTACTCACAATAGTTTTTTTTTGTGCCAATATTTCGACCCAGTTGCATGGATCATGGTCACGACTGAATTCAGAGAAAAATATATATCGTAAGTACCCGTAACAAAGTATAGTGATGATAATAACGAGGAATATTTTTAGCCGGCGTGCGCGGAGCCGGTGTCCCCGCTGTCCCCGCCGCCTTCGGGTCCGGTGGTGGGAGGCCAGGTGGTCGCGGGCGGGGGCTCGGGGTCCAACGGCTACTGCTCGCTGGTGCACTCGGTGCCGGCGCACGCGCACCACGCGCTGCTCCAGCTCACCAAGTACTACACGTTCCTGTATGTGGCGCACGAGCTGTGGGAGCAGGCTGATGTGCTGTGCAGGCTTAGACCTAATCAGGGTGAGACGTTATTAATTTTTATTATGTTTTAAATTAATTGAATAAGTTGAATATGGGACTTCAATGCCACTTACTAACAGGTGGAATCGTAGACAAGCGCTAAGTTATTTAAAGTAAAAAAAAAACATTTTTTGTCTTAAATCAAATTCTTTTTAAAAATATAATTTTTTAAGCTAATTTACTCGCTATGTATAAACACCTAACCTATTTACTTCTAGTTACATAAAATGTATTAACGTCTATTTTCTCCAGTAGCAATATTTTTACTTCATATAAGCTCATACAATTAGACATACTTAATATGTTAACCAAGTTGGTTGCCAAATACAAGATTCAATAAGTTTTAGCAATCATTTTATGGCAAATAATTTATTATAAGATTATAGTTCGAGCGCAACGTGATGTAATAGCTCAGCAATAATTTTCAATAACTTGTATTAATAAGTTATGTCTTATTGAACCGCGTGAGTTCGCCCATAGCCATTGGGGTATTTACGCATTACGCATAATATTCGACACCATTTGGATTCCGTTGTGAAACCTTTGTTAATATTATAACAACTAGAAATTTCCGTCGCTTCGCTTAAGAAGAAAAGTTATCCGGTTGTAGTAAAGGTTTCATACTAATTTTAACCTATTATGCCTCGTGAAAAAGGCAGTTTTCTAGGATGATAAGTATCCAATACACATTGTCCTTACATAAGCTACAAAAATGCTAAATTTCATCTAAATTGGTCCATTACTTTCGGAGTAGCCATATTAATTTTCACCTGTTGTCCTGCAGGAAAATTTCCTGGGATAAAACCTAGGATAACCATTCTCGGGTTTAAACTTCGACTTTGCCAAGTTTTATCTAAATCTGTTCAGTGGTTTTTGCGTGAAGCTCTAACAGATAGTTAGAAAGGCAGACAGACAATAAATTAAAAAAAATATGTTTTACTCTCTATATCGATTAAAAAGCCTCCCTGCATCAAAATTTCCAAAATTACAGAACAGAACTGACTCTGTTACAGTTTTATTATTAGTATAGATTTTAACCATAATTTCAACGATTCTCAGCTTATTGTTACGGTCTTTTACAGGTTACATAAATTGAACGAACAATATTTTAATTCCAGATTTATTCATAGCGGTGGACCGGAAGTGCGGGCCGCTGACACTGTTCTCAACGTTCCGCCATCTTGTGCAGTACGTGCGCTACGCCATGTCGCTGCTGAAGAGCGCACCGCGCGAGTGACGGCCGCCACCGGGCCGCGCGCTCATACAACACTACGTCAACTGCGGTTATTATATGATGCCTTATACGTGTACGTATTGCAACTCTGGCGCCTGAGGAATGTCCGGTTGTTTGTCGAGTCGGGGTCACCAGGTCACTGAACGGGGCCACCAATTATATAAACGTGTTTGAGAGTTAAAACGGGGGAGGAGTATCTCGGTGCCTGAAATTTTTCTTCAGGTCACCAGTAATAGACGCCAGTCTAAGCATTGAAAAACGGAAAATGTGTCTTAATGTCTGACGTTTTTCGTCGATGTCACCAAAATACGGGATCACCAACGAGAATATGAATACGGGTTGAAACACGAAAACTTTGGTGGACTTTCCTTGGTGACTGAAATTCTCCGTCGGCGTCACATAATTACGGAATCCTCATTAAAATACGCCGGTTTGAGTACGAAAACTCCAATGAAACTTATATCGGTGCCTGAAATTTTCGTCGGGGTCACCAGTTGAAAAATATACATCGGTTTGATTACCGCTAAAAATGTATCGTTCCCCGTTAATGGTGCGTTAGCGCATTGTGCATACACGTACATACACGATAAGGTTCCGTAGGTTATGCAGTGCCTACGAAGACGATTTACACGCACACTAGTTTCTGCTCACGACCTCGGCCCATGAGCTGACTTATTGAGCGCATTTACTCCCGACTGTGTCTAACCGCTGTGTCTTGGTGCCCGAACAAATCGTTACGTCAAACGCGAGTGTTGAGTTGTCATTTTTGGCGCTCAAATGTCATGACGAGACTTTTCCTTTTTTAAATTTTAGTTTATTTATTTATGAAGGTTAATAATACGCAGGATTTTAACGATAGTTGATTGAAGCATGTTTTATGTGACATTTTTTATTTGTTCATTATTGTATTTCATCGGCAACATATTCTACTAAACGTTTCATGTAATATCAAAGTGCAGGGAGCATCAAAGTGATGGCTAATATAAGTTCGATCGGTCTAATATTTTGCCAGGGCCAGTGAGTCATGAATGTGGCGCTTAGTACGTTATGTTATCGATGTTGTATTTTTACTATTGTTTTAGATAATTTATTTATTATATTACTGTTTTACCATGACCTAACGCCTAACGTTGAACATAGCTAATATATAAAATAATGACGGACGACTAGCGCCTCTATCGGTAAAATTTTGAAACAACCATAAAAATATCGAAATATAAACATACTATTAACTATAAAAGTCGTATAACCATTGTATTAAATCAACTACTTGTGTGGAATGTACGTACAATGTAAACTCTGTATAAGTTAGAAGTGAATACAACTTGGTTGGTTTACGTTAAAACCCACCGACCCAGGCCGGTTGGTCTAGTGTATTAGTGAATCTGACTGCCACACCAAAGGTCGTGGGTTCGATTCCCACCCAGGTCAAACTTCTGTGATGAGCAGGAATGTTTGTTCTGTTTGTCTAATAGACATACATATATTTAAAAGTTTATATGTATGTCTAGCAGTTGTACGATCGCTATAGTACAAGCTAACGCTTAATTTGGAGTCAGATGTCTGTTTGAGTTGTCCTGAGATTTTTATTTATTTATTTATTGTTCATCCACTCCATACAACGATAACTCTCTATAACGATAAAAAATGCTCAGTCCCTTGAGTTTCGTTATAAAGAGTTTACACTACTTGATATTACAGTTTTTACAGCAAAACAGACAAAGAATAAAATTAAAATAATTGGTAACGCAATGTTTATTATGTTCTAAGTGATATTTGTGAATTTTTAAAACATTTTTTAGACTTTATAAAAAATAAAAAACATTTTAAAACGTTTATATTGGAGTGCATTCCACTTGAGAAAGTATGTAAGAAGAAAGCAAGTAACAGACAAACAAATTGTGTTTATTTTTATATATAAAAATTGTCATAAAATAATATCTTCCAATATCTAAATTAGAACCAGTGTTTACTCGCATTTATAGAATAATTTCCAGAAAATTATAATATAGTATTATATTGAGGAAATTATTTTTATTATTATTATTTGATTCTAATTAATTTTGTATTTAAACTGTTTTACTAATTTTTGAAAATAAAATTATCAATAATTTTAATATACTGGTAAAAGTGTAAATTGCCCGACCATAAATTAATATTGGAAACATAATGTTATATTTCTCTGCAAATATGCGTAATTCAAAATTATCCACCTTTCTTAAAAATTCTTAATTTATTATTAGAACTGTTCGGCCTTTTGCAATAATCTATCCAACGATAATTTCTGGATAAGAAGTTATTAGGGAATTAAATGACACAACAATGATGTGATTTCTTAACAATCGCTTAGCAACTGACTTAGATCTATGCATAGATAGGATATTGAAATATGCGGTTAGTTATGCACGATGTATTTTATGACTGTCCTCTTTAATTTTTTTTTGACAAAAATGGTCGGGCGCCAAGAATAAAATATCTTCCTAAGTAATTTTAATGTGATCAAATACTAACACATACATTTTGGTATTGGTATGTGGGTGTTTATAATGTGTACAACATTATGTTAGTATTAAATCGCTAGTACATTCGTAGAATTTGTAACACACTCGAAGATATATATGTTATTCTGATAAAGTCATACCGGTTAGACATACCGCATTCACAGTTCAATATTTACACTGTGTTAACAAAATATAGTTGAAAAACATACTTATGTACTTTTTTTTAGTTTTGTTGCTATAAAAATATCATCAAGATTTTGAACGGTCTAGAAAAGTTATTATTTTTAATGAAGGAACTCGGAATGACGAAAATTCTCACACTATGGATAAAATATATTGCATTTATAAACGCAGTATCATTAGAGTCACTTACGACTGTTCGTAAATCGACCACACAATTTCCTCAAAGCGATAATAAAAGATACGATGGTGAATCAAATTCCTAACTTGTCTTATTGTTTCGTTCTGTTCCCAAAATGACGACCAAAAAAAATCGAATTGTATAATTGCGTGTGTGTATAATGTATATATCGCGCGGTCGCGTAGCGTGCCGGATTGTAGCGTCGTTAAGTGATATAGTAACCATATCGTAAGTTTTTCGTTATTATAACCTTCCCTATCAATGACAAAAACCATCGGGAGCATGAAAACGAATTGTATATTTTAAAAGAATCGCGATTTTTGATGCATTGTATATTTGACTCGGATTGTGTCGCGGTATAATCTATGATGCCAAACGTATTATACATTATCGCGATGTATAATACGACTCTGACATATGTACTTATACGCGCCGCGATGAATTTCCGGTGAAATGTACCGAAGGTGTGTATAATGTCGGTCACTGATTTCTCTCGCGAGTTTTTGTACTTATGGTTATTGTAATTTTTTTCTGGTTTAACTAGACAACGATTAGTAGAGAAACTTAAGTATTTTTATTGTATTCCTAAATATATAAGGTAGTTTTACTGCGTGTACTTGAGGCGCGGCGGTCAGTGATCGGTATTATGCAGTGAACATGACACAAGACGTAATCGCGTGTGGGCCAATCGAGTATATTGCAAAATATCTCAATACAAATGGGAACACTTGTAGGTTTTCGCAATAATTATCAGTTAGACGGATCGCCAGCATCACGGTGAATTCGTGTTTCGTCGTTAGTATTAGTTATATTTTTTCTCTTACGGATCGGTAAAGGGTTGTGCGACAGAAAATTGTGCTTAAATATAACTGTAGATAGCAGATATGCCGGATAGCGAGCCACCAGCGTGAACGATACTACTTAATGTTCCTACGTCTTAATTACTAAATATGTACTTGCAGAACAATCTCTGAGCAAATCCTGTTTAGTCATTCGTTAGATAATTATTTTGTGAACATATCAACGGATGGATGATTTGTAACAGTTTTGCAAATATT
This sequence comes from Asbolis capucinus, assembly GCA_018249125.1. NCBI lineage: Eukaryota > Metazoa > Arthropoda > Insecta > Lepidoptera > Hesperiidae > Asbolis > Asbolis capucinus. The sequence goes on from DWJZ01000360.1 coordinate 24,005, forward strand.
TTACGATGTTGTAGTTAGATATTTTTCGCACATCTGATTCGTAATACATTTACAAAATGACAATAACATTTGTGTTTAGATCAGCTAGGTTCTTTTGAGTGTTTATTCAAATAATTATTATTATGAATTCGTTTTGAGCTGCTAGGACAAGGAATGGTCGAGTAATGAAGTGCAAATATATTTTTAAATTGAATTTAAAGTACAATTATAACGATTATATTCGCCGAACGTCAAGTTTTAAGAAGTTATTCCGAAATAAAGGAAAAACTGAACATCAATATGTATCTGTATTTCTATCGGTTGTTTATCAAATTTATGTTGTGATTGTAAATATATAATATATTATATTATACATTTTGTAATGGATATACATAACGTTAGTGCCAGATAGGTTTTGTATGAAAGTTTATAGTAAGATTGCGGCTCGGTGCGGGCGCGCGGGTGTTTTGAACAATACGTGTTGCGACGGGAAAACTCATATTTTGACATATTACATGACTAATATAATATTCGCGACCGTTTTTTAAATAAAAATGGCTACAAGTGTCAGTTGCCCCGCGCCTTCCCGGCCAGTACCTATGTCGCAGACGCAAACTCAAAATCACGTAATGGACAAAATGCTGAACTTTGTAATATTGTTAAATAGCGAGATGCCTTGTACATAGTATATTATAAGAAATGTGTAGTTTTCACTCTATATTTTAATTTATATGTAAACTATATTTATAGCTAAGCGGACAAGGAGATAAAGTAACATAATAATGTTTTAAATAAGAAATTATAGTAGAGCGAGCGAGTATTCACGGGATCCCGATATCGGAACGATTCGTTCGTAAAAGCAAGATTCAAATTTAAACATAAAGATGGTTATTGTAAATGTGTAGGGAAAGAGAGAGGGAGCTTGCAGCGTTCGTGTAGTGTACCGTTAGTGTAGAGACGTTACTCGCGATCGTGTATAATTCGCGTGAATTCGATAATATTACCCTACGCTAGTTACCTGCTGTGTTAGTGGTCGGGCGCCAGCGCTAGCCCTTTACGCGGAAATTTATTTATTTCGACTATAATATAACACTGTTGATAAATTTGGTGATGTACAATCGTAGTTATTCTATTTCGAGGTGTAGGTAAAGGTAGAAATTCTACCATTACTATTTTCCAGATGTGTTTTTTGGCCTTATTAATCACATTTGTTTTTAAATATCGTCTGGCAGACACCCAACCTGTACTTACTTCGCACAAATTACATTATTCATATTTTTTAAATTCATTATTTATTGCGACATTGTATAATTTATTATTTACTGTACACGATGCAACGTTTACTTAATAGTTCATGTGGCGCCATAATTTGAAATGTGTTTCTTCAAAAGATCTATTTAAATTGTATTTGATTTTTAAAGGTGCCTTGATAAATGCTTTCTTTTTATTATTTTCTTAATTTTCGCTTATTCTGTTATAATTAGATATCTACCATATTTATTTTAATTAATTCAAATTTATACAATTAACTATTTTTTGTTAGTATCCTTGATGCATCGGTACTTCGTTTTTTGTTATCGTTCTTAGTTCGTAATTGTATGTTGCTGGCATTATTTTTTTCGTTTTGTTATTTAGCCAACTTTTTAGAAAATCACTGTTTTCGCTTGAAATATATTTCAGGTATCATTGACTTGTACAAAGCATTTTAAAATATGCTTGTTTCTGTAGTAATTTTAGTCGATACTATACGATAACTCTTATATAAATTATTTTTACGAACTGGTAACATTTCTGTTTGTGTAAAAGTATACCTGCATCCGTTCTCTGGGTCGTTGTGATGATGTATAATTAAAAGTCTTAAGTATAGTGTCGATGAGTTACCTCACAATGTTATGTACTTGTTTCGCGCGTGTGTATAATTTGACTTGTAAATCTCAATCAAACTGAATTATCCCTAAAATTGACGCCAAATTTTTTTATTGACAAATTTATATGCGATTAAGCTTAGACTAAAATCTAAAGAGGGCGCTGGGGGACGCGTTAGGCTATATAATTTGTTTAGGCAATTGTAAAATACTGTTTTATTCTTTATATTTCTTAAGTAGCATTTCGTGTTGATAGCGTGTATAATTTGTTTTTTTTTTTATATTTCCGTTAAGAAATATGTATAAATTTGTTTTCCTTTAATTTTATTATTTGTGTAACTATTACCAATTATGTTATTTGATGATAGAATACATTAATTTTTATGTATAAATGTACTTTTGGTTCTTTTTTTCCTTTTGTTTCCCTTTATTTTTTTATGATTTGGCGGACCGTTATTAATTATAATAGTCAATTCACCCAATACCAAGTAACTGAATAGGTCGTTTATTCGACTATGCGGTCTGCATCTGATATGGCGATGGCGTACGGAGTATTAGGTGTACATGAGTGCTTTAAATTAATGTTAGCGTAATATAAAATTTGCCTTTGTCAATTTTTCACGGATAACACCATGTTACACCACTTTATACATTATTGATACTGCCTTAAGGTACTTGTTGTATCCCCAGTGAGTGAGCTGAAGCGGGCAACTGGAGATAGGTTAAATGTATAATTATATAGATTATACATGTCCAGCTTAAACCGTCTGTTATCACATGACATTCCAACTTAGCCATTTTCGATTATTCGCTCACTCTCGCTAGTGGTCAGACAGGTGCAATTAAAACAATCGCCTTTCATATGAATAACACCATCAACCCATAGTATAGTTAGAGTAACGTATTGTTCATTGATTGCCTTATAGCTTACGAGGAGCCGTATTAGAGTAGGTTAAAAAATTATAAATTCAGTACTGTTGTGTCGTAGATTTTATAATACTGATGTACCGATTTATATCTTCGAAATTCCTAATGAAATGTATAATGTTGTTGATACTAAACACAACGTTACGGGTACTCACGATTTGATTAATTTGTTAATAACAAATTGTGAGCACTTGTTTACATTTAAATAGATACTTCATATAACAGTAAATATTCTACGATACTATACTACTATAATAAATATTTTTTGCGTATAGTCAACAAACGATAAGACGAGTCCCATGATGGTAGGAGGTTAAACTCGTCTGCAGATATCTGGAAATCGTTGATGTGATATCGGCTAAGAAGAAACTACCTCTCATGCCCTCAGCCGAAAGCAGCAGCGTCTAGCTTAGTTTATACGAGTACTAATATTTTTTATTTAATAATAAAAATCTCCAGACTACTCACACACGGCCATCTGATCCCAAACTAAGCATTATAGCTTGTAACTTATGTTATGACTAATTAAAGGCCTTCATATAGGTAGAAAGAAAAATTAGGGTTTCTTGCCGCTTAGAAGAATACTTATCGTAGTCATGACTGGAAATTGGAAAAGTAAGAATACATAATTAAATTTAATTTCATCACATCCTCAGTTTATACAAATACATAGATTAAAGGTACCAGTATAAACTAAGCAAGCCATGGTACTGCTGCAGAGCTCACTTAAGAATAGCCAGCAAGCTTATTGTTAGTTTCAAATCAACAAAAAAATGGTTGAAAAACTTATTTATAGTTTGCAAACCAGGGAAAACATAATTTTCAATAGATTACCGTTACATAACTTTCAAGTCAATGTTAATGTGTAGTCCAGACAAATTGTTTTGATAAATTATAACCTATTTTTTACCTTGCATAACCTGTATTCTTGCAAGTTGAATTAAAAACAGGTGAAATAGTGCATACTACTTTAGCTCTGATGACAATGCATTTTTATGTAACGAATTTAAACGTTTCTTTGTTTTTGTGGCTTTTAATAAAATATTTATTTTAAAATGTCAAACTTAACTACACACAACAAGTACGGAATTTATAAAGTGCAATTCTAACAATACCAGAATCAATTAGTACAATTGGATTATATATTAAAATAAATATATTGTTATTGAAGTAGTTTTCTGTGTGTCGATGTTGTCTATATTTGTGGTACGCTGCAAGCTCAGGTTAGACGCGGTTTTTATCGAGTCATTTAATATAACCGTGTATATTTTGCCTTAGGGCGTGGTCAGAATGTCATCGACAGCTTCGAATGCTTTAAGATAGATTAAACATGAAAACGTTTGAAATTAGCATTTGTGTACATTATTACAAAAGAAGTTAATAACTACCTGAAAAATGGGGTTGAGTGCTTCTTAATTCGAAAGAAACGACACTGCCTATGAAATGTCTCACTAGGTTAGTACTGCCTTAAATCGCTCACATTCTGATCGCGCCCATCGTTTTCACACTACACAGAAAAGGCAATATCAAGAAATAAATGATTTTACTCATCGTGAACTGCGCAGATTTCATAATTTTATGGGTACTTACGAGTTAAGTTAAAATATTGTTCACTTCACATCGTGAGTATTCATAAATTAGAATAATGGATTGAGATTTTTCTACTGTTGTACATAAAATTGCTATAAAATTTTCGCAGGCGAAATGCTTTCGTAGGGGATATTAAGATATAAATACTTCTAAATACGTGATTGCTATTACAAACAAACAGGCGCAGTGAAAGACGATTTGTAATTCTACATTTTTATAAAAAGTGTAGTGTGAAAACAACTTCGCAATGCGCTTTCGTATACGATAGATAAGTACGTGTAGTTATTCGCACTGCAGGTTCAACGCAATATTTAATTATAACACCAAGACTCAAAAATCATATTATAAAGAATGTTATTATTGTCACATTAACGTTGATTCGTACAATTTTATCAGATTCGTTTGTACTTGGCTGTAATATGAAAGTTTATTAAAGGATATACATGGAAAATCTACAAAATTGCAGTTAGTATGGACCAAATCGGCTAAACGAACATAATACGCTAAATGTGACTTTTTCTCGCGCAATCTAAAGTTAGTATAAATTATAGCAATAACCAATAGAGGCATAACGTTGCCTGCCTTAAATACTAATTAAATATTCAACGCGTCTTAAATACATATTAGCAAAATAAATTTATTATTTACGTTATGGAGAAATCACACACGGTCAACAGCTAAGCCGAGCTTGTAATTCTTCAAAATTTTTTAATTACTTGAATACAGATCAGTTTTATCTTCAGTTCTACGTTATTATGAAACGTGCCTGGCTTTATATACGGAAAGATTTATTTGATGTTTGGAGATTATTATTTTACAAGCTTATGTTTGTGGCTTATATTTACAGGTTCGAAATTTCAAAATTAAAGTATTTATATTCAATTTTTCGCAGCCACCCTCACTTAATTGGCAATCGCACTTAGCTTTGACCTGTGTAGATTAGAAAGTCTGTAACGTGTTCAGTTTGAATCACGATCACCTAAATCATGAAAACGCACATAAAAAATGCTAGTTACTACTAGTGTCTATTTCTATTGCTATTCGTATTCTAATTGTGTACATTTACCGTGACATTTCTTTAATTTTAAATAAATATTTTATTATCTGTATAATTCATACAATTATAAATCCTCTGTTATCAAATTGCAAGTTATCGTCGCCAATAATCCTGGCATTTCTGTATGTACGAATGTACATGATACCTTGAATTATGTAATGCGAATATTATTTAATGACTATTACAAATAATTATGCTACTGAAAGTACCAAACCGTCAAACAACTAAAATACTGTAGGTACATCCTTCATTAGGAACCTAATTCCTACTCCCAACTCACTTTACTACTCAAAGTATTATCCAGACTATGAACTATTAAGAGATATCTCTTATCTCTTTGGAGTTACTTTAGTGCGATTAAGATTCAAACTGAGCACACAGAATGTAATGAAGTGGCAATATTACTTCTCTAATTAGTGGCTTACTAAGATTATATTATGTCGTGTTAAAGTTACCAATCGATATACATTATAAGGCATCACCTTCATGTTACGAGTAGCAATTTCGCTTAATTAAGTTTGAGTCAATGGCAATGTATTGGTAAGCCATATTTTTTAATATTTCATGTCTCACAGTAAACATTGTACCTATAGTTTTTAAGATCGTGCGTGTCGTCGAAATTATTGATAAGTAGGTGACTGCTAGAGCGAATACCTCATGGTTATAAGGCGGGGAATTGAATTCATTTACTTTAGAATTACATAATATAAAGTTCAAAACGGAAATAAAAAAATATATTGTGCCTTAGTGAGAAACGGTCAGCCTCCATTTTGTTTGGCTGCACCCGATTGTAACGTTTTCATAACTCGATGTAACGTTTTCATATGAAACCATAAAGGAAGTGTTACTTCTGTATTTCAAAATTCTCTCGCACTGTACACTATGCACTTGTTATACCAAGGCCTGAGCACACATTGGTCCGGTCGGATCACTACGAAAATTATGAGTAAATCATTATTTTTGCCTTCTATGTACATTGTACGACAGGTTCACGCACACGGCTCTCAGCACCAAAATTCCGGCATGATTAAAGTTGATAAAAACAGTTAATTTAAACTTAAAATGCATTAAATGAAAAGTGATATCGGGTCATTGTGTGCTGTTTACAACGGAGAACCCCTTATGAGTTTATAGTTCAACTTAACACGCAATAATGTTAAAACAATATTTTGTTTTATTAATGTTATATCTGATTATCGATGATATTTACAATTTATATAAACGTAGGTCAGTATGTGTATGTTGTAGCAATAAATTATGAGTGGCAATAAGTCTAGTGAATTTGCTTTCGTGTATTTGTGTAATGTTAAGGTGTAAAGGTAGATCCTACGTCCTCGACGCTGTACACTGCTTTACGATTACGTAATATAAGTTCAAATCCTCAACGTTTTTAAAATTATATATTATTATTATATTTTAATATATTCTATAATATCAAGTGAAGTAGAAACGATTTATATGTAAGTATTAAATTATATGTCATCGATGTTCGTGAAGGTTTTGTTGAATTGACGCTTGTACGTGTCGTCTTGCGATTCTTTGACTGTACTCGTAGCTACAAAACTTTATTTTACAGGCTTTAATTATTTGGTACTAATTTATCTCCGTTACGTTGGCTGTAAATGTAATTTTTTAGCGTTAAGACAAAGTGCCAAGAGTGTAAGATCCCTCTCATGTGCTAATCTTTGGTTGTTGGCTTATATCCGCGTCTCCTCGTATCTGTAACACCAATATACAATCCTTTGTCCGTACAGGATACTTTTTCTCACAACAATCTTGTAAAAATATAGTATCGATTACGTATTTTATTTATAACATATTTATAACTTTTAAAAGATCGCTTTAGATTATATAAGGATTCGTTATTTAAAATGTATCCTGTTAAGAAAGTGAGATAGTGTATAAATGCCGTGCGTCGAAAGTCGGAACTTCAGAACGAAATTAATTTGTTTGTAGTAAATGTTTTTGATTATCGAGGTAGTATAGTGTTAATCTGGCTGGATTTCGATCGATAACATGAACATCACTAGTAAACGTCGATGCGAGGTCTGGCCATTTTTGTAACGTAGTGCATGTATGTTAAACTAAGTGACAAACTAATGATAGTATAAAATTGTTTACGACGCACTCTGCTGAGTGCTAGACGAAAATATTATTTTTCTTAGATCACATTATATTGTAAAGGCGGTATGGTACGGTGGCCGGCGCTGCGATACAAATCCATATTTTTTTACTCGCGACCGCCGCCGTCACCCATATTTGTTATGTTTAAGAGGAAATATCTATTGTCTATTCCAAGGGTTGAATAACTACCAACACTTTTTTATATTACAATAATTATAGAAATTATTATTGAACTTGTTGTTTTTTTTTTTGTGCATGGTGTCAACCTAAATGGCCGACAATGTTCGGGTTTTGCCACGTAAAAAGAAAGGCATGCACATTCCACTACGACTTAGAGTGGTTAGTCAGATGCTTTTAAACTCCCTGAATGTTAAGGACAACTGTCGATATCAAAGGGAATCGATAGTTTATGTGCCCTCCGAAGCACGAAAGCGGTAATGAATTTTTGCCACTAGACATATTTTGTGACTGCGTCCATTGTTGTTCCGATCGAAACAAGGAGGTTTTGGAACTCACAAGTTATGATGAAATAATTAAAAGATCATGATAAAACAATAGATTTATTCAACTAAACTTTATTTCTGTTATGTTTTTTCTTTTTCTTCTTATTGGAGTGCGCTTCGATTAGATCGTCGATCTCTTTGCTGTCATCGCCGAGCCGCTTCTCGCCGCTGAAACAAATGTCACTGTCACTGAAGTATGAATAAAACTACTCTTGACAGCTGTCACAGGGCATAAATCTACACCAGTTCGATTCGAGCATAAAACAGAAAACTTATAGATAACAAAAGGGCATTATAGATAGTTTGACAATATTGATACATTTAGTTATACCTATCCATCCATAATGGAATAACAATCGGCTACACACGTCCCCGTAAATAATTTTATAACACAAAGCTAGCAATCTATCAACTTATAGTCTATTAGTAATAGACTTTGGAAGAATATGGTATAATTACTTGTATTTATAAGAGGTACCTTTTAACAGAGACAAGGTTGGCCTTGTTGGAGGAGGTCAAGGCCTGGCCCCAATCCAAGTCGCTGCCTTTGATGCGGTACTGCGCCAGGTCCTCGCCCATCAGTTTAGACAGTTCCTTCCGCTGTTTTCTTTCAAGTTCCTGAAAGACATTTGCCACTTTATATCAGTCATAACAAATAGTAACAATTTTGTAGTAGAAAATGAGAAATCCCAGTTCAGAAAAAAATTCAAGATGAGTATATGAATAGGCATATTTAATATTTTAAATAAATTTCTTCTAAAAGGCAATGTCTTATGAAAATATTATTCATTTTATTACACACATATAGATAAATCTTTTTATAAATATATGCGGATTCCCATTTGATTTAGCAATATGGACGATTTATTTGTTAAATAACAAAATGACCTATAAATGAAAAATTCAAACTAAAATTCTTCGAAATCAATTCTTCTATTTTACTAAAAATACTTTTGGGGAAAATGTATACAGCAAATGAATGCAAAAAAGATGTATTAAAGCAAAGTTTTGTATACATATTATTATGTTTTGCTAGCTTTTTATTGTAAAAACCATGTGAAAATTAACGAAAAAAACAACCAATTACGAAAATTAAATAATTTTATTCCTAATTTTCCACACTATGGACACTAAAACACCAAGAAACATTACCTTGGCCGCCTTCGTCAGCTCCTCATTGAGACTCTGCTTCACCGGAGCTTGGATATCAACATCTGCTGTCTTATCTTCTATACCAATTTCTTTAGCTACTGTATCTTCCAGAACAGAGTTGAGTGCTGCATTAATCTTCTTGCAGGCCTCGTAAAACTTGGCCAGTACTTGTGACCCAGGCAATCCTAGCTCCGAGGCTATGTCATCGACATCTTTCATTTGAAAACCCATTGCTATGAAGAGGACCTAGGAATTAATAACGAACATTATATTGGTTTGAAGCATTTGGCAGATAAGTTTATTATGTTCTAGGCACTTTCATTGTGAGAAGAGACTGTTGCTCAATAGTGGGCCATTAATGGGTACATCTTAATAATAATTTTAGATATTTAGTGTTATTTGTACTAATATTATACAGCTGAATTTAAAAAATCTTTTTTTGTGTATACTTTATTTACTGAGGAAGGTTATAGAATACTTTTATCCCAGGAAAGAAGGTCCAAGTGCGTGTCAAGTCACGTGTGATATAGTTCCAGTAGTTTGTTGATCAAATCTATACGAATTTGATCCTTTTTTCACGAATGTAGTTAAATATAAACAATATTATTTAAGATATTATTCTAGTCCTTCTTGTGCAGAATATGTGCGGATGGACGGAGGAACGACCGACAAAACGGACGAACGGACAAGGGGTTGGATGAAATTACAAGGGTAGTGTATAAATCTATGGTCATTTTGTGAAACTCCTCTGTCTTGGGAGTGTACTATGGTGACATCTAGCGGGATGCTACTGAAACTGTTGTTTAATTATTGTTTGTTGTAGCATTAATAAACAGTTCATCTCGTATTTAATGCTTATTATTGAATGTCCTGGAAGGCCTGGGACACCATAACAAGGGCCCCAAATTCAACTAAGATCGCATCATGTCAACCCATCTCGGCCCACTATTGAGCACAGGTCTCTTCTCTGAATGAGAATGTTAAGGACATAGTCCATCACGCTGGCCAAGTGCGGATTGGCAGACCTCACATACCTTTGAATTTTTGCAAACTCTCCGGCATGCAGGTTTCCTCACGATGTATTCCTTCACCGTTATAGCGAGTGACATTTAAATGTTTAAAACTCACATAACTCCGAAAAGTCAG
>DWJZ01000361.1:0-34345 GCA_018249125.1 Asbolis capucinus
TTCACTTCTGTATAGGTAAGGCCCGTAGAGTCTTTAAATGAACGTGTATTTTAGTATATTAGTTTGTTGGTTAGTTCGGGTGACAGCTCTTGCAAGCTTAATTAGACCCGCTTTCCCTTACACTACGGAGCTAAAATTTTGCGTAAGCTTTCCGTCCTGAGGACAATGCATTTTTTGACCATGACCAGAAGAAAGAAAGACATCATCATGTCATCTCAATCCATCACGGCCCACTATTGAGCACGGGTCTCTTCTCTGAATGAGAAGGTTAACGCCATAGTCCACTAAGCTGGCAAAGTTCGGATTGGCAGACTTCACACACCTTTGCGTTTTGCAAACTCCCCGGTATGCAGGTTTCCTCACGATGTTTTCCTTCGCCGTTATAGCTAGTGATATGTAACTGCTTAAAACGCACATAACTCCGAAAAGTCAGAACTGCGCGCCCTGTGATTCAAACCCGGACCCCCCGAGTAGGAGGCTGAATTATTAACCATTAGGCTATCACCGAAAGACATACTCATCGTTACAATACCCAAACTCAACACAACGATCTATACATGCGTACGATGTTAGAATTGATAGGTTTTAAACCACTTCCAACGAATGAAGTTTCTGCTGCATCTGACCCACATCCGTATAAAGTACCTAGTAAAAGCAATCTTTTAAAAAAATGAATATTTCACTGTATGTGTATAAGAATTAGAGCCCGTGTACATTTGATTTGCAGGCAGAACGAAAATATTTTTTTAAACATGTAAAGAAGAAATGCACTCATGACTTTCTTTTTATTACGTTCTAGTGAATGGAAGATTTTGAAGGGTCCAGTAATAACAGAGTTGAAACTAAATTATGTTACTGAGATCGCGATTCGTCTATCCGTACGTCCTATAAACCATAATAGGTAGACTAATAGTTAACTGTTATTACTGATAGATGGAATAGGTTGCCCGCGTAGGTATTCCCGTTTTATTACAACGGAAATGTCTTCAAGTCAAGAGACAATTGACTTTTATTAGGTTAGTGCGCTTTACGCTTGCAAGTTAAATAAAAGTTAGTAGAAATATGCCTATTCCATTTATCTAAATGTAAATCAGTAACTAAAAATTTATTAATACTCATTAACATTTTCTTGGTTTAATTTTTAAATAAAAACCAATTTCACTAATACTACAGTCTATACTACTATCATAAAAAAAAAAGTTTGACTGTGTGTTAGAAAAGTGTCCGACATTACAGGACCTTATTGAATAATTCTTTTACCATTAGAATCTTATATTATCCCTGATGGACATAGGCTATAAAATATTTTCAAAAACCTTAGGGGTCTGTATAAACCTTCGATAATGTTATGTGATTGACTAAAAAAATACGAAAAAAAATCTATATTAGACAATTGAGAAAAGTGATGTACCACAGCTTTGTAGAGGACATTAATATGTACAAATAAGTCCGTGGCCATATTAGACATATGACAGTAATGTCCGACATGACAGGCCGGTTGATCTAATGGTTAGTGAACCTGACTACTACACCGGAGGTCGTGGCTACGAATCCCAACTAGGTTAAACATCTGTGATGAACAAGAATGTTTGTTCTGTGTGTCTGGGTGTGTAATAGAAATATCTATTTAAGTATGTATTTAAAAGTATATATGTAGGTTTATCAGTTATCTGATCACCATAGCACAAGCTAACGCTTAGTGTGGGGTCAGATGGCCGTGTGTGAGTGGTCCAAAGATATTTATTTATTATTTATTTATTTATATATATTTATAGTCAATATGTTAGCGTTTGACTACGAAACCACCTGAAGTTATGTGGTGACATACTCTTGGATGGTAAAGCGCACATATATTGTGCAATATAGGGAATTCCAGAGAGTGTGCGTTATTTATAAATTCCCAACTAATCAAAATTGATGTAACTTGTATTAAAATAAGGTTAATTAGATATACTACTCGGCCGCCGTCGCTTGAAGATTATTGCGATAGCTAGATTAGATAATATTCTTGTAATCTGCGCACTCTCTGCTTACAAACGTGTCAGGGTTAAGCACAACGGTCAAATAAGCCCAAATTTTAATTAAGAATATTCACTAATTATTCACACATCAATCAGAAAAGGAAGCTCAATTTAATGAATAGTTAATTAATATCGACATTTTAAGTAGTTTTTAATTTACGATACATTAGTCAATCTACATTTTATAGGTCCTTATTTTATCTTTAGTAACGCAATTAAATAATGAAGAGTTTACATGCCTTGCCATTGAAGTGACCCGATTAGGATTACAACATTATTATCAATGTTGTTTTATTGCCTTAATCTATTTTTGGGTCAAAGAATCGATTAATCGGTTTTAATTTTCGAGGAATGCGTTTCCGGGTGTAAAGTAAAAATTATCATTTGGGAGATTGTGATAATTCTCAGTGTCTACCATAAGGGCTGTAAATAGTTTGTGGCATTAAAAACACCCGGTCTAGGCACAGGCTACAGTAAAAAAAAATCTGTGCATGTGTGATGTGCATCTACTAAACGTGCACGAATTTGACAACTAATATCATATGTAAGAAAATGAATGAGAGTGGATTTTTGGACGAATGGGCGAATATGTGTTTCACGCAAAAAGTACTCAACGGATTTGAATTAAATTTGGCACAGAGAACGATTGAGTTCTGGAATAACACACAGGAAACTTTTAATCCTCGCAACACGCTGGCGAACTCGTAGAATAAAATTAGTATATACGAATTACCCTTTTGAGTTATTTTAATCCTTGAACGACATGAAATACTTTATTCGCGTTGATAAATAAAGTTGCATATATTTTTACATATTCTCAGTGTTATTAAATGTAAAAAATAGATAAATTAAACCGAGAAATACGCTACATTTTATAATAACAGGGTTATTCTCCAACAACATATAGCACTTTTCGAAAGCGACCAGTTTTAAATTACCAACACTTACAATGAACGACAAGAAAATCGATTTCAGTAACGAACATAATAATTACACGGTTGTTAATTTGAATTAACGAAACGTAACACGAATTTAACGGCAGTAAATAACGTTCGATATAAATATTGCCTTAACTCGTATGGACAAAGATTTAAGGCGAAAATGTGATGAAAAAGTTGATGTAAATATTTTTCGTAAAATCATATAAAAATGTTTTTGAGTAACTTTAGAAACACTTATCGATGACGGAAATCAATAAAGGCGCAACTCTTCTTTTAAAAAATCTGATTTAAATATTTTTGAATAACCTGATGGCAATATTTTTGAAAAACTTTTGATGCACATATTTAGAAGCACGGCGGAAAACAATAAGGGCGCAACTCTTCTTTTAAATAATCTGATTGAAATATTTATGAAAATCTTGATTACAATATTTTTGAAAAACTTTTGAAGTAGATTTTTAGAAGCACGACGGAAAACAATAAAGTTGTAACTTTTAGAGTAACTCGTAAGAGGAACGCTCTTGTGGTTTTCCGTATAAGAGTTCTAAAGAGTTCCGCCCCTACAATTTTCTATTACGGTTCATTTTTTTTAGTAAATAGACTGCAAGTAGAAGTAGGTACCAATTTGTAATGTATGTTTGTAATTTGTAAATATACGCCGAAAAACAACACAACAGTTTTTGTAACTAATGTCATTTTCTATTTGCAACTTTTGAGTACGGAATCCAAATCTATTGGGGTATTTTCCGTGGTCTATCATGGAATTGACAAATCTCTAACAATGGCTGATATCCCCCAAATTTTTCCGTCAATGTGTTGTTCAAAATATTTTTTGTTCCCTTAAATTAGTTTACATTTATTAGTATGTCATTGCAATATTTTTTATTATTACAATTATACAATTTATATTAATTCCTTTTCTAATCTTCGATGACTATTCGTACCAATAATCGTATCTACTATTATAATAAAGCTTGAATACATAAACAAATTGGACGCATTCAAGTCGCCCGTATGTCTTGAGCCTTATATCTCAAACACGAGAGCCCTAATATTACGTTACAGATATGAAACTGAGAAGCTCATAGAAATATAAAGTGTTGTGTTAATTAACGGTAATCGAGGCTAATTGATAGGCAAGAAACCGAAGTGATTTATATAGCGACCGAAGGCGTTTCTTTTACGAAGACGTGTAGAATGAGGAAGTAAAGATACTTACCGGCATTGGCTGTTTATGTGATATTAACTGTGTACCGACATAAAATAATCTTAGTGTAACTTAGTCTGTCTTCTCATTTCAATGTAAGTTAAAAGTTGAATTTCAGTGTAACTAAAATTTTTAATTTTGATGTAACTAAGAGCTTTTAATTTAAATGTAACTATGTATAACGTTATAATTTAAATGTAACTTTGAATATCGTAAAATCTATGACGGCTAGAGCTCGAGTTCAATAAATAGGTATACACTTCATAAAATCTCTAAATAATGAACATTTATATTACTTACTTATACAGTGTCCAGGGCATATCGGTTTTCAGGTAATCATCACAATATATGAATTGTAAAAGAATTTGTAAATTAAAATTACAAAAAAAAAAGTTTGCGGTTATTAATTGATAAAGCTTAAAGCCACTAGTTACGCCATCCTTAAAAGCTAACTTTAGAATATACATTAAAATATAAATAAATAAATTGTAATACATACATATATGTATATGACAGGCCCGTTGGTCTAGTGGTTAGTGAACCTGACTGTTACACCGAAGGTCGTAGATTAGATTCCCACCCAGGTCAAAATGTTTTCTGTGATGAACAGGATTTTTTTTCTGTGTGTCTGGGTGTAAATAATAAATGTAATTAACACCCAGACACACAGAAAAAATCCACTAGACCAACGGGCCTGACATATACATATATGTATGCATATATTTATCAGTTGTCTGATCACCATGTGTGAGTTGTCCAAAGATATTTAAATAATTGTAAAAATAACTAGTCACGGAAAACTATGTAACTATGTATGTATAGATAATTTAGCTTTTCGTAGCTCTTTGCATATGTTCAAAAGTGAATTTAATTTTCACATAAATTAAAGAACAAAATTAACTTAACAAACACATCTCATAGACATAACAATAAATATCCCCACACGCTAGGCCCTAGCAGTCTAGCCCAGTTCGCTGACAGCTAGCTCTGTGTCAAATAAATTTTAATTAAAGCGAACACTTCCCGATGACCGCTACCAGAATAATAATTGACAAGCTTTTGATGAATCGCTGGCCCACCTTGTTATAATATAACTAGGCCCCATCTGTCTCGTGGTGGCGTATACTAGAGTACTTGGTACACTGAGACCAGGTAAACTATAGACTATATTCTCGCTGTATGAAAAGTTATTTTGTAACTGTCTCTGATCGCCAGATAAATAATGCACTTAGCATTAAATTTTGTATAGTGGTTCCTTTTATAGTGCATTAAAGATGGAAAAAGTAAACTCAATACTGGTATCCATTTTATTGGAATTATTATACTACATATATCTCGTATGTACCTCAATTCACTACTTCCCGATGCTGTTCTTGCAAGATCGTTATCTGTAATCTGTAAAAAAAGATTTAAGAATTCTAGAATCGCACTAATCCTGTAAAAGGTTGTGAGGATATTTGGATTTCCGTCACGCGCTGACCATTGAACCGATTAAAATGAAACTTGGCACATAAATAGGCCACATCCAGAAAAAGAACTTAGATTTTATTCCTGTAGCTTCCCCTGGAATGATGTCCAAGTTTATATGTTTGGATGTTTGTGTTTGTCAGGCGCTAACCGTTGAATGGATTAAAATAAAACTTAGCACACATATAGATAGTCTGGGATAACACATAGGCCACTTTTTATCAAGTTATCGTATCGTTTAGTTATCTATAAACTATAATTCAGTTGCAATGTTAAATAACGATTTAACTGGTTTATAAACTTATCTTCTCTTGTCGCACTAGCGCCATCAGTCAAACAGGTCCTACACAGTTGAAAGCTTTATACGATACAAAGTATGAGTGATATATTGTTGAACAATACACTTTCTTTTTTTGCCCTTGTGTGGCGTGTTTGTTAACGCGCCTAACTTATTTGTCTTTATACCCTGAATTTAGTCTGATATTTGTAAAAGATTGTATATATTTTCTGAAGCCTAGCGAAGCTGAGCTGAGCTAAGGGATGAAGGGAGAAAGGGATAGCCAATTTCGCAAATCCGTTTTTATTGCATGCCTACGTTATATACTGAACTTTGCTTCCCTGGACTTAGGTAAAAGTATAATAGGTTTATTCTGTGTGTTGTCTAGCCCTCAGGGTTAAACCTCGGTTTTAGTGAAATCGTTTATACACGGCACAATGTTAGTAAATAACGTAACAATATTGTGCCAGACTTGTTTCTAGAAACGTAAAAAGAATTTATTTTTATAAAAGTTGCCACTACCTCACACTACAAACTTTTTTATAGACCCAAATCAATTTACAAGCAACAGACATTAAATCAAACCCACAGAAACAACAATACGCGGAGAAACTCGAAACACCGTTAGTTACGGACATTATTAAAGCGGACAGGATACAGCTGCGTAAGACATTAAAAACTATAAGATTCCATAATTAAATTAGCATCTTCCAAATTTAAAAAAGGAAAAAAACATGGCGTCCTACCGACCTCCATGGGGCGCCAACAACACGACACATACCATCCAGTTTTATGCCCAACGAATCGCCCGATAATTGAAATGAGTTCCTTGTAAAAAGCAGAAAAACGATTATCCCTGTACCTCTTAAGACGTCCGAGATACACAAATGGACTTTGTATTAGAATTTATGTCACTTAAAATACGTATAAAAACGCGCCGACGGATTTACACGCAATAAAAATATGGGAACGACGCGAGAACCTCCCCGGTTGTCAATCGTGGGGTTTAATAATCGTAAAATGTTTTTTGATCTATTCAGCGCTAGATCAAGAGCGCTTTCAAACAAAGCATCGATTCTTTGATCTACCAACACGCCGGACTGTATAGTAATCTAGCGTAATTGCTCAATTTGCTTAATACATTAAAATGTCTCATTAAATTATGTATAAATGCGATTTTTATATGTACAATTTCAGGTTAAGCTAAAAGGATTCTTGAAGTCAAGTGACTGCCATAAATTATACGTTTATTAATCTCTAGTGACGTTATCTTTCAGACACTTTAAATCATTATTCCTATGGCATTAAACAGCGAAAAATCTATCTCGACAATTACGACATAGTGTGATTCGAATGGCCCTGTAACTTAGTTGCTAACAACCCTGCCGACAAAGCAAATGGTCCCAAGTTCGATTCCCTACTCGAACTGATAAATATTTATAGCTAACAGATAAAATATGTGATAGATATTTTTTCTACAATCATTTTTATATTATTATTGCTATTAATATCATAATGTGTCGCACAAGGAAATCTAATACAGCGTATGAGTGTGTAACCATTTATTACTAGTTAAACTGGTATTACTGACCTTTGCCCTGTAGGTAGTAAGGTAGTAGATATATTAAAGCCAAATCTCGTATAGAACGTGGTCTCTAAGGTTTCCAACTCTTGCACATGCATACCTAACTTTATAGTCGATTCAGCGACAATCATATGTGTTCCAATCTCAAAGATATAGTCTCTCATTGATTTTTTTACGATCTATTCGAATAATTATGCATTTACTTAAACTTATACGTGATAAAAATTCAATTTAATGTTTCTGAATACTAATAAACTATGTCTAATTATTGTACAAGATATGTTAGTTACTATGAAATCGATAGTTGTGAGTCGATAGAATTATTCTTAAAAGTCGAACGAGAGGCGGTCCGAACGCTTTTTAGGCAACTATTTTAACAACACTAATAATGTGTTGCGTTAATCGGTAGGTAATTTATATACTAAACTCTTAACGCCCTGCCCGATTAAAAACGCTCAGCTTTTAATATTCATAATGCCTTTCGTTTTATTAAAAAGAATGAGCGGCGCCGAATCGATCAACGCTTTTATTGGTCCGAAGTTTCGAACTACCATTGTGTGAAAGCTGTTCAATAATAAACATGTTCAATAACTTCCAGCATATTGCTATAACGAGTTTTGTTTTTAAACGATGTTGAACTGACAACTTTGAGTCATTTTAACTGTAACGGGTACTCACGATTATTGTTATTTGTAACGATATTTTCAACTATTTCCATGTTATCATTCCATATCCATGATCTCCTTATCGCAGCAAAATTGCAGTGGTGGCCAGAAACTCTTAACAGCTAACACTTGACATACAGTAATGACAGATGAACCTGTCAACTCTACATCTTGTCTATTTCACAAAGGACCTGTGCCTATACAGCTAAAACATTACGGTTAAAATTGATTAGTGTTCACGACAATAAAAGTCTAAAAATTCTACGCAGTTTAGTATTAGTTTTATATAAAAAATACCTAAAGGAAATGTAATTAAAAACGTTAAAGCTAAATGTATATTACTTGGATGGCCACATCGCCGGTTTAATAAGACATCAAGGGTTTATGGTAAAAATCCAGCCTCCGAGTAAAATACCTATTCATTAAAACACTTACCGTTTAAAAACAAGCGCAGTGACAGCTTGGTGCAAGTGCAAAGGAGGGGCGGCTTAACCTTTCAGAGAGAATTGGCAAGCTATACAGCTCGTTTAATTGCCAGACATTTTCTTAAAATAATATTTAAGCTTCCTTGTGATGCTTACACGAATATAAAAATAAATAATATTATACAATAATTCAATAAAAATCTAACATATTCTACTTCAACTACATTATTTTGGGTATATATATTTAAAGTGGTATCGACTCAAAATATTAAATAATAGTTTTACATATTTTTCCCCTAAATATCCTCGTAATATCCTCATTATGAAAAGAAATAGATATATAACGATAAATAAACTTTAATTTCCTATAACGACTTATTAAATGTCATTGACAAACAACACACAGGTTAAACCTTGGACTTAGGGGTGAGGAAAGTTATGAAGTATGCAATAAGAAATGTTCAAGTTTCAGTACTTACAAGAACCTTTAAAAAAGTAAACTACAAAATGGTTAGTAATCATTAATTAACACATTTTGTTACACACTCCACCATCTTATTTTAAAACGCATATTACCCCAATGAATTCCTGTTTATTAAAATCGCTGTCACTCGTATTCTACGGCAAACTCTTCTGCACTAAACCCACAATTACGCATATTGGTCGACCAGATCAAAAGCTCCGACGCCGCAACTATTATGACGCCAACACAAAATCACAAAAATATTTAATTTTATCGTGTAAAGTGATATTGTGACATGTAATACTGTGAGGAACAAGGTGAAACATCAGTTTCAACATGTACGAATAATACTCGTATATTTAAAGAAAATAAGTAAATTCACTTTTTAAACATCGAAAGTGCCTATAACCTGGCTGCTGTGTTGTAACAGGTGATCAGAAGACAATTAGGCATGAAATGTTAGAGGTGTCGCATAGATTCAACTGTCAACGATAATGGAAATGAAAATACAGGACAGATTTGTGAGCAGAATAGAAGAAATTTAAAAACAGAACTTCTAGATAATTCTGGAAACTACAGGAGAGCAAAAGACTTTATATTATAAATGTAAAAGTTACGGAAGATGTTAGAATATGTTTGTATTTTTGTATTTTCCACACGCGCTAACCGTTTAACGAATTAAGGCGAAACTTGGCACACAAAGGCACCAAGTTTCATATCCAGGAAATTAGCATAGGATAGATTTTATCCCGGAGCACGTTCATATATATGATGTGCACGTTTATATGTTTGGATGTGTTCAGTGCTACTTTTTATTAACATATGACGCGAGCAAAACCGTGGACAGAAACTAGTATCTACTCATATATACGACTATAGAAATTAATGTTGACGTTTGTAAATATGCATTACATGTATTCAGGCACACATACAGGTATTACATATAATTTCATATATACCTATATATATGAAAAAAATATGTATATACCTAACGAATAAATGAATTTTGAGTTTGAATTTGAATGCCGCGAACATTTTCAGAGTGATGTCACCAGATATAGAGATATCATCCCCTTATTTGTCAACCCCTCGTGTCCCGCATCCCCGAACCACCTGACCTCAGGAAGTTATCAAGTGGCATCCGGACTGCAAGCTCTAATTGATTTACTGTCGTGTACCATCAAACAACGTTTCTCCATAAATACTGACATTATGTTACACGAGTCATTCTTGTATATATATGTAATATTGTAAATATATATTGTAATACTAATATTATAAATGACAGTAACTCTATCTTTTTCTGTTTGTTACCTTTTTATCTACATACTATATCTATTTTGATGAAACTTGTTACAGGAGTAGAACAGAACTAAAAAAAACAGGCTACTTTTTTCTTTCTGTAGAGGGTGAAGAAGAGGGAGGTGTGAAAGGGTGGGTGAAAAAGGGCATTTAAGGAAGGTTTCAAAAAGGGGATGAGGATGGGGGTGCCACGCGGACGTAGTCACGGGAAAAAGCTAGTCTTGTAAATATATATATATATACATATATGTTACTGGATACAAGAACATCAAATACTATGACAATAGTCTGGAATTGTATGTATTCCTTAATTCATGGTTGGTTCAAAAAAACATCATTTTTTTTTTATATATCAGTTACAAATAAATTTATAGTTATTTTATATCACTTATTTCAAATCGATCTAGGTATTTTGCGGAGTTAGCATGAAAAGTAACCTGTTGTACTGCTTCTCCTTATATACACAATAAAGAGTATTTGTTTGTTTGTAAGCTTTAAACAGTTAAGGCGGCTTTCTGCGTGTCCTTTATAGATTCTTTATACGAGTGTATTATTTATATTACGAACGAGTTTGTACCATAGCATTATAGATAGAATTACAAATAATATTATTCCTTAATGACATAGTGTTCAAAATTCTCCTTAATCTCACGACACAGACTAACGCGTCTTGGTAAAAACATTGATGTGATGCAGGATAGTCCATAAACTCATACATGAGAAACCAGCATTGTAAACCTCTTATAAAATGATAATCGTACTTGTTTTGAACTTATTACAGGCATTTATTTAACTTGCAATGTATGTCTGTATATTAGTATGTTATTATATTTGTATATTAGTTTGTTGCGGGTAAGCTAAGTTAGACCCACTTTGTCTTACTCTACCGAGCGAAAATTTTGCATAGAGTTTTCATCCTGATGACAATGCATTCTTATGACAAAATGACCTGATACTACGTTCAGGATTGGCTCCAGACAAGGGAACTCTACAACGGTTAAGTAACTAACAATACAGTTATGAATTTTTTAAAGAAACATGTTTTTATATTGTTGGCTTCTATGTATAAGGGCCATAGTGCAGAATCATAACTTTTCAACCCGGGCTCTCTAGGTCTCAATTTGATATATTTTGTACATGCTACAACTGAAGTTTCCGGAACTTTGCATAGTTGCGATAATTATTTGCTATATTTAACCATATCAGTCCACTTCCTCAATTATAGTAAAAGGAATTGTTTAACATAAAAAAGTGAAAATGCACAAATTGTTGCATTGGCCCTTTTATATAGGAGGCACCGATATGATGGTATGGTAAACCCATAGGAATATATGTATGTGTGATAAAATCCTTATTATAAAAGTTCGATATTAATATCTTTCTACTCTTGTCCCAGCTTACCTTATATCAAAACCATTTATAATGTCACAAGGTTTCTATTTAAAATTAGTAAAGAATCCCTGAGCAATACATCACCAGAAATACCATTAAAAAACTTTAAACAGTCCTTCACGTCCCAAATAAAGCCGCCCACGCACTGTTCGAAGTAAAAGTCGCTTTCCAAACGCAATTGTATAACGTGACAAGTCAACAAAGAACTTTTAAACTTCTGTATGCATATTGTAACGTTCACAGCATGGTTTGTCTCGTTTATCTGTGAAGTACAGAATTCTAATTTCAGAGCATTACTTGGCTTTAATCCTTTAATGGTTCTCTGCTAAAGGCAAAATCGTATATAAAGGTCTCTCCACGTGACCTAGAGAACACCTCCATGCTGCTTTACTTTGGATTGATGGACAGTCGGATGTTTTAATTTAACTCCAACTCCGAGACATAACTCCATCATTGCAAGCCATAAATTCCCCACTACTGGGCTCGTGCCTATTCAAAATGTGAGGGGTACACCCCAAAGTCCACCATGCTGGTCAAGCACGGATTCGTGGACTTCACACACCATTGAGAACTTTATGGGGAATCAATAAAGACTGCAGGTTTCCTTATAAGAGTTGCTTCACCGAAGCAAGTGATAGTAAATTTCTCATATGCACATAAGTTTGAAAATTAGGAGTTCTTCCCGCAAGATTGAACAATATTATATATTTAGCGATTCCACAGATCTTGTGGGACCTTGGATTGTTTTATCATAATTCTCCAAAAACCGTATGCTTGAATCTAGTTTCAAAATGTGCCAAAAAGCTGAATAAACTCTTTACGAAAATATTTGGCTATTATCGAGTAAACTCACTTGGTCTAGATTTTAACGGATATCCATGGATTTCATCATCTATAATTTCCCCGTAAATTGTTTACCATCCTTTTATTACACAAAGTGGTACACACCCCAAAAAGGATCTACGAAAAAAATATATTGTTTACAATAAGAAATTCTCATTACGATCTTACGACTGTTGAGAGGCGATTTAAAAGAAAAGATCGAACCTCCATCAAGGCTCGATAAAGGCAGGACTTAAGTGGCCAAGTGTTCGACTTCAATAGCGTAAAAAGTGGCCAAGACCCTCTACGAGTACAATATTCAAGTGCATCCTCCTATGTCAATACTTATAGAAATATTCTCACTCGTTTGAGTATAAAGGCAAAATATGTATATATAATGTTGTTAATGCATTTATACGGATTATTACTAGGTAGGTAGTAGTCTTTTATTGAATACTCTAATAGAAGGTTTTATTTATAATTTAAAAATCTAAAAGTACTAACTCTTGAAGAGGTACGGACTAGGTAGTTAAGTAAAACGTATCCAATTTTTTTCTAATTTTATAAATAAACTAGTTTCCGAGGTACAGTTATAAAAAGTAACCTCTCTGTTATTCCAGGTAATAATCTATCTCTGTGCCAAATTTTATTCATATCGGTCTTGTTGTCTTATCTTGAATGAATAACAAGCATCCACCCATCGTCACAAACTTTTGCATTTATAGTATTATTAGGATAATTTGTATGTTTGTGAGTATTTTTGTATCTAATTTTTGTATCTAATTTGTATTTTTGTATCTACATGTTTCATATTAATTGTTGTTATCATAAGCTTGGAGTTGTTTGAATTGAGATGAAGTTTAGCAGATTGACCATGTCGAGAATTGGGACATACATACATAGGATAGATTATATTAGAATTCCCTGTTCCCCAGGATAATTCGGGAGTTGTATGCAAGTCTTCTTCCTCGGGCAGAATTTACAAAAGGTCCTGAACTTGAGATATAAGAAAAAAAATGTGTTCTACAAATAAGTATACCTACGTAACAGAAATGCATATACATATTTTTATCTCTGAAATGCGCTTATGTAAAAAAAAAGAAATGCATTCATTCAGAGAGCAAAATTATATTATTATTACTAATAAAATAATTCTAACATACATCTCACTAAACATCTACATCTTATTCACTTTAAACTAATTTTATGCCTCATTATTGCAATACATAACGATCTCACTACTGGACTCGAGTCTCTCACAATGTAAGAGGTACAGGCCATAGTTCACCAGCTGGCCAAGTACGATTTGATGGATACACACCTTTGAGAATTTAATTGAGAACTCTCAGGTGTGAAGGTTTTGTCGCGATGTTTTCCTTCACTGAAACAAGTACAACCAACTTCTGTTACGCTGTTACTTTGAGAATTAGAGGTGTACCGCAGGATTTGAACCAAGGATCCATTATTCGGGAGACCTATGTTCAAATCACTAGGCTATTACTGCTTATTTTAAGTCTTAAAGAGATAAATTTTACTGTTACTAAACTGTTGCGTTCTACGTATTCATCTTCAAACATTCTGGAATAATATGGAATCAATGCATCAACAATGAATCATCATTTGAATCTCCAAATATGCCGCAATCACTATTTCACAATATGACCTCCGTGGCTCAGTTTAACTGGCTCAATAATTCATTAGCCCTCTATTTGGGCACGTGTTGATATGAGTGACGTATGAATTACATTGTTCCCGTGTCATTGCCTCAGCCTCTATAGCCAGCCTGTTCGGTAGCTTGTGGATAAAACGCTGTTTGATTTATCTTTGACAAGTTTCGAGCATCATACGGCTAATTGGTTTATCACTAGTTTTTGCTCGCGGTTTCGCCTGCGTAGCAGGTATGTTGATAAAATGTAGCCTTTGTGTTATTTCAGACTATAACGTATCTCTGTGACAAATTTCATCCCGATCGGCTCAGTAGTTTTTGCGTGAAGAAATAACAAACAGACATCCATCAATATTAGTAGAACGTTTTGTTGCGCTAAGCGTATGATTTTAAAATCGACATATTTTGAACTGTTCCAAAATATACACGCAATACACTAAATACACGCAACTGGAGCAAAATATGGACTAAAAACATACATATATTGTATCTACATATGTATAACAGCATAATTTTCCTTACTGTACACACGTGCGACAAAATGTCGAAGGTATAAATTATTAATGTCGCTGCAACCTTATGACGCTGCGTTGCCGTAATTACGAAAATATGACAATTTTGACAACTGCTATATTATTTTAGTCTAAACGTTCGAATGTTATTTGCCACAAGTATCGTTAAAATCACTACAAAATTTCGTCCGACGGATAAAACAATGCGTTTTAGTACAAATTAACCCCATTTTAATGCGTCATTTACTGGCGGTATTACATTATATTATGAACCAAAAGTAAAAACTGAATTTCATTGACATAATCTCGTGACAAGATACCAATCTTCGTTTCATAAGTCACAAAAATATTTCAACAAAAATTGACCTTTCTTTGCCCTTAATACATTTCTATTTACAACAACAACAAAATAACACTGCACTATTTATAATAAAAAAAAATAAGAAGAATTAAAGCTATAATGGAAATATCAACACTACTATATATTGTATTATTTAAATTAAAGGACAAAGTGATTTAATTAGAGTCTAATAAAAATAATATCACTTGGAAACGAAGGTAATATGTTAGAACCTTCAAGGTTTGTTTTATAAAAATGTCAATGTTGACCTAAATTCCTGTCAAACTTTTATGGAGGGATTATGTTGATGTCATAATAAATCTTAATAATTATGAATAAAACCACAAATATTAAAGATTTGAACACCATTTTGTATTATGGGTTATATATATCTTGATCGCGCCGATAATAGACATTAAACATGATTTTAATTAGAGTTCATATATCTTGATGGTACTGACGAGGGCTCTCACGGTATCAAAGGTATGTTCTGCACAGTCCACTATGAGTCGGGCTTAAATCATGTGTTAATAAAATCCTTTATTTTATTACATAACGAGCATAACAAACATCCCGGTTTTCTTGAAACAGAAAATATTTCGAAATTTGTTTTAGGTTTCCATACGAATTGGAAGCAAAATGCAGATGTTGGTAATAAATAAATGTCCCCAGAAACGTGTTTTTTCTGCAAACACACCCATATATATAGCTCGCACTTGACCGAATTTTCTAGACCTACATATTTTATCATGTCGTATTTTATGACCATTTCATAACGTAAAAAATCTTAAAACAAATATTTGATTAAATATTCCCCTTTTCCTTATAACATTACAAAACGAATGCTCGATTACTATTCGTGTTTTTCTACGAATGTTTGTCCATACAAGTAGGTCGAACAACACCTTTATTAGAAACGGTTCACCGAACTACCGTCGGTTCTGAATACAATATGACTAATTAATTAATATATTAATACTCGCCCACGGCGTTACCGCACAGCGGCGGTGGAAAAAATGTCTACCTTTCAATACCCGTACGTCTAGACGGTTATGTTGTAAGACTAAGCGTAAAGGAATTGTTTGATTGCAGGAAGATAGAGATCAAAAAACATCTTCCTCTTTTTCTTTGACCTCGTCCTTTGACCCTAACCATTCGTCTTCTCTCGCCCGGCCTGAAGATTTATGTTATCCGTTAGTGTCATTTTTGATCTCGGTTACATCAGCAAATTATGGTTTCTTTTCTTAGTCTTTCCCGCTTGCAGGTCTATCACTTCCTTTAAGTTGTCGTATTGCCAACTTGACAGTGACACCCTAGCTCGTTGCTAATGACTATCAGCTTATTTAATCTAAAAAGTATGTTGTGCCTGAAGCAACGTTTTTTAGGTATTTTCCTTTTTAGGCGGAACGTGAGGCATAGATACACATTGGTGTCTAAAAGGAATAAAACTAAATCTTGGGGGGGACATTTTTCCAGCGTATTTCATAACAGGTTGACTTGTTCATGTGTGAATCTAGTATGTACTTGGCTTAATTTATTTGGTAAAGCTAACAAACGGCTGATCATATGTTGTGAGAGCGCCCTTAGGTTAAAATTAACGCGTTGTCTGTAAAGGAGGAAGCGGGGGATCAGCCAAACAGTAATAAAATTTAATTAAATTTGTTATAATCTTCTATAATAAAATATTATGTTACCTCTTATAAATTAACTACGTAAATTTTTATTCGGATGTTCTACATCGGCAGAAATATGTATATAGTATTTTTTATTCTATGGTAAATATAGTTTATCGCTAGTCGTCAACAATACAGCAAGCCGGTAACATGAGACCCCATACAAACAATACTACCCACGTTAATGTTAGCGTCTGCACCGTCGGTTTCTGCAAATAAAAACGGGTCAAGTGTGCGATACGAACCGTTCAGTGTTCCGTATATTATTGACTAGTTTTCGTCCGCGGCTTCGCCTGCATGGTACATTGATGAAATGGAGACTGTATCAGAATTTAATGTCTCTGTGCTAATTTTCATTCTGATCTGTTCTGAAAAATTTGCGTGAAAGAGTAACAAACACCCATTCATCTATGCTCACAAAACTGTCAAGCACTATCGTAGGTAATAATATAAGTTGTAATTTTCATTTAAAGAAATACCATCAAAAACATAACTTGTAAAACCCGAGTCTCGCAACTCAGTTATTGAACCTTAAAAGTTGTGAGATCTATGTAACAAATTGACTTTGAAGACAGGTGATAGAAGAAAACTCGGTTGGCACGATTAAAAGACGAAGAGAGAGAAGAAGAAGACGAGACCCATTCAAGACCCCGCCGCAACACGACGAGTCTTTAGACTTTTGACTCAAGTGAGAAAGTAGCTAATCTATAATAATAATAAAAACTGTAACAAGATGTAATACTGTACATTAAATATTTTTGAAAATTTTAATGCAGGGAGGCCTTGTGATCGATATAGAGACCAAAACATTTTTTTTTAATTTATTGTCTGTTTGTTCGAGCTTCACGCAAAAACCATTGTTCAGATTTTGATGAAATTTGGCATAATCGAAGTTTAAAATGCAAGAATCGTTATAGGATAGATTTTATCCCATGAAATGGCTTTGTGCCTGTAGGATAACAGGTTAAAATTTGTATGGCAACTCCAAAACCAATGGACCAATTTAGATGAAATTTTGCAGGTACTTATGTAAAGACAATGGGTATAGGATACTTTCCATCCTAGAAAACTGCTTTATTTCCATGGGATAATAGGTTAAGATTAGTATGGCAACTTATTAAACACTGGACAACTCTTCTTCCGAAACGACGCGAGCGCAATTTCTAGTAAAGGTAATACAAGCAATAATATCGTATAATAGAGCCGGATCGTGTCTAAATATAATACCCCATAGAAATTTCCTCACAATTTATACCGCAAAGTAACAATTTTAATTAAAGGGTGAACGTATAGGAACAATAACCCCTTTGCGGTTGTATTAACCCGGAAGAATCCTCACATTACATATCCTTTACGTACAATCCCCGCACGTGCGTTTACCCCTTCAAGACAGATGTTTCAATGTTTAATATGGATTGTAATTAGACACATCTAACGATAGTCTATGCAAATTGTCTATTTACATAACAAATGTCGTGTCAGAATATATTTTATTGAATGTTACTTTTTATCACGACAGCTACTTTTTACAGCCCTTTTAAGGAATTTCTTTACAGATCAATTGTTATTATTAAAACGTTCATATATGAAGAAGTATGACGGAAAAGATTTAGAAGAAGTATTCATCAACTAAATAAAACTTTTTTTTTGATTCCTTACCGCTTTTGCTTCTGTCAATTTGAAAACAATGAATATCAGATGGCCAGTTCTCGTTTCACCAAACAAGTTCAGAGTCGTTAAAGTTCCGATTACGATCACACTTAAATTTGGTATTCTTATTAAATTAACTTCAATAAATTATTAAATTCAATAGAACTTCAACTCTGATCGGAAAGTGTCGGATTGGAATGCAGTTGACATTTTGTTGACGAACCTTTCTGTTGGATGTCGTTGGAGTGCAGCTGAAAGGCGATTGCGAAAGTAAATACCAAATTTCGCTTCAACGACAAAGTCGCTACGATATAGCTACGACTTGTGGAACGAGACTTGGTCGGCAAATCGACTGAATTCTGAATTTATGAAAGTTCAATTATTGAATAAAGTGAAATCAGAGATGTTGCAACAAATCAGCTCTATGTAAACCTAGCTTTATAAGATTACAATAAAAATTAAATAAATAAAGAAGCCGGCTCAGGTGGCCCATGTTTCTAATTTGGGTTTTGTCATATTGTTATTTGGAAGGCACTAAATACCACGGCGTGGGTGTAAACATAAGTCAATAGCTTAATATTTCTACGTTTTTACCAAATACGTCTTTCTGACCTTTAAAGATTTCCAGAGACGATTTACGGGCCATTATTTTAATTTGTAGATGAAGACGAGACTTCATTGTTTTCACGTAAAAATATAATACTATCCATAAAGTTTAAAGGCAATAGACATTCTCCGATTAATAAAACAAATCACTTTCTTTAAAATATTATTGATATTATTGTTTTTTATATATTTGCATTTAAAATAACAAAATAGAATAGAAACATAAAAGTACGGGGAAGGCAATAAAAATGAGAAGTACAAAAATGCGATGAAGAAGTGGAAGAAGAAGTGGAAAAATAGGATGGACATCTTCAAAAAAACTGGGCACAAAAACGACACCAATACTCCTTATGGCCTTAGACACATGTTCTTCTTTTTTATGCTTTTATTAAGTACATAAAGAACATTTAGTTTTAGCATAGTTAAACATTGACAAATTCAGAAATTAAATATGACGAAAGAACTGCATATTTTTATTATTATACTTACAATAATATTGTATTTTTATACTGATATTGAGTTACATGAATTGCAGGCAATTTAGGCTTCGTCGGAAGATCAAAGGACCACTAACTCCTGAAGACAAAAATACGTCAAATGGAGACCACTCGTCATAAAATGAAGAAGAGGACTACCGAACGAACAGGTCACCTTCTGGCAAGTGATTACTGCCGCCTATGAACATTACCAACACTAGACTTTGGTGCTACTTACGCGTTTCCTGCCAGGAAGGAAGTAGTGGACCCGCGCAGGGAAGAGAAAGAGACAAGGTAAGCAGTATACCGCCGAAGCAACCAGAATCAATATCGAAAAAAAACAAAAAAAAACATTATAAAATTGTCAATCGACTAATCTTGTGTCAATCGATTTCTATAATCGATAGATTATATCAATTAGCTGCTGATCGGTAATCATGCAATAGAAAAGAATAGGTATTTGATAGTATTGTCGATATTACCATAACCTCTCATTGACTTGCCTCAGTCAACATACAGAGACCTTTTAACATGACGAATAATCTGTTTAACATCAAATAACATTACATTCCTGCAAATTTAACACATCGTCGTGACATTTTCAACAAACTATGTACGCAAACATAATTATTTTGAGCCGAATATTCAATGATTATTCTGTAGTACGTATAAGTTTACATTGTTGCAATGTATACAAATTAGGGAAAATAAGCTTGTTTCATCGGTATTTTTATTACTTAATGAGGAGGATGCTTAATAGTACAAAATGTCTAAGATGGTTGGGCATCAGTGTTTTAAAAAACACCTACCTTCTATTATATAAAATTATAAATAATATTTAAACAAATCAAAAAATAAAGAAATGCTATATTCATTTCTTACTTTTTAAAACAAATTATATAATACAAATAAATAATATAATTATATATCCAAATTATATAATATTATATACCGATGAAATGATGTGCTTGGTTACCGGCTATTTACATAAAATAATAATGTCATTATTGTAACCCATAATTGTCCCACAGCTGGACTCACAATGTGAGAGGTCTACACCACAATCCAACCTAATGCTACTTGGTACATTTCACACAACTTAGTGAACGACAAAATCTCAGGAATACAGAGTTTGTCTAGATGTTTTCCTTAATAAAAGAAAGTGATAATTAACTTCTAACTTTAATTAGAGTAGCGCACAGGATTCGAACTTAGGACCTCCCATTCTAGGGACATTCCAACCGTTTAGGTTACTACTGCTAAAAAAGCCTATACTTCTGTTGCTACAGACGTTACGCAAATCCTTTCTAGAACTAGACCAGTCAGGGAGCTAAGCAACTAGTATTGATGTAACATAAGCTTTATCACGAACAAACTTCACGCAACGATAACCTAAATCAATATTATGAAGGCTTAACTGATCCCCTAGCCTACAACGATGTAAGGCTTTTAGGTTTTAGTACTATTATAATGTTATATTAATCCTATGGGGATTGACGACGATTTAGAAAGTGAAGAATCTATAGTGGTATTTCATATATCTAAAGTAGTTATAAATAAAGTACTTGAGAACAAATATTTATTTGTCACATTTACAGCCTAAGCTTCAAAGCCTAGATTTTTTTTAATATATTTTAATGATAGACGTGATGTGAACCCTACGACACAGCGTGGTGCGACTTATATTATAGTATAAAAATTGTATTCCAAAAAATCTCTCTTCAAATTACGTCACATTTGACCAGTGAACTAAATAGTTAAAAAACGATACGATAAGATAGAACCCCCTTCTAGGGTGAAGTTTTGCTGACAAAATATTAGTTCAACCTTATTTTGGTATAGTTAAATTTTCAGTGAATCAATTACAGTGCAGTATTTTGACTCCTGGTTTTGCAATTTTTTGGTAATAGAACATTCTCGATGTTTCACGAGTCTAGTAGAAGTCTTCGGTGTTACCTCAAAGAGTGAGGCTTGTGTGGAGCCAACATAACCGATGTACAAAGTCAAAAACATTTTTTTTTATAACATAACATTCTCGATGTTATAGTTGTCTATATTGTCATTGTAACCATACCTCAACCATGCCTCAAGGCTTAAAGCTGACGAGCCGTACAAAGTCGGAATATGACAAGTAATGAAAACCACGTCGTAAATCGAATAATACTACACCGTGGACAGTTGTCCAGTGCCGGTACTTCTAACGAAGTTTATGTCCAGTACATTGATGAGCGTGAAGGAAGGGTCGTAGGGCCAGCCTAGCACAGTACCATTTGAATATTCCCCGTACTCACTTGACACTTCATAAAGCCGCTGTAACTGTTCATTTATTATTTATTATACTAGTCGTTTTTGCCTGCAGTCGTTTGCTAAATATAAAATGGTATAATTTGGGTAAAAGTATTTTATTTTAGACTTTTTATTCGGATGTATGATGTTAGCTTTGTTAAGTATTTTGTCACATTTTGAATCTAAAAATCATCAAAAATATAAAATTATGTTTAAAAATAAAAAAGATCATGTTTCAAATCTTGACTGATATAAAATACTATCGAAATGAAGTTAATTTTTTTATATCTCCTCATCTTTTAACAATTCTTAGTCATCTATATAACAGCGCATAACTTCTCAATTCTGGGATCTAGTCTCTTAGAACCCGAGGTCTCTTACCTACAGATGTTACTAACCACACTCAAAGTCCTTACTTAAATTGTTCTTTATTACTCAATTTGTATAACTACAAATCCTGTACTAAATAGCGACTTACTCGTAAGTAACTTTTAACGTAATTATTTACCTCTGAGTGTGGCGGCAAGTTACGAACATCCACCAATAGAACATGCTTTCACAATTCAATTTACGTATTAATTTAATATCCGACCTCACTTTCCTATTTACGAAATGCTAAACATGAAACGCTGATATATTGAATTACGTAACTAAAATGTCTTATCACGAAACGCCCTTACAAAAATAAGTTTTCGGTACTTTAAAAAAAACATGATTATTAACTACCATAGCTGACATAGGAATAGAAGAGACAACTTATGGTAATGAGTATTTAACAAAAAACTATTGTCGATGTGATTAAAGAATAAGGAAGAAAATAAAAGAATGAAATCATAAGACCTATCAAAAACAAAAACAAAATCCTAAGTATAAATATGTACTGGACTTACTAAAATACTTGTGAAGATAAAAGAATATGTGTAAGCAATAAA
The DNA here is from genome assembly GCA_018249125.1 of Asbolis capucinus. Lineage (NCBI taxonomy): Eukaryota > Metazoa > Arthropoda > Insecta > Lepidoptera > Hesperiidae > Asbolis > Asbolis capucinus. The sequence goes on from DWJZ01000361.1 coordinate 22,709, forward strand.
TTTATTTTAAAAGATAACTTTATTTTTCATGCGTAAAGATAACGTGTTAAATTTAAGAAAATTTCTTGATCGTAAAGTGAACTCAAAATTCTGCTATTCATAGATTTCTGGTTATATTATGTAGACATTACAGTGGCCAGTCACTAATGTAAGTATGGTTATAAATTATTAAAAGATATAGGTAATTAAAATGTACTTACGTGTATACAGTTAGTAGCATCCAGCACTGAAGTCGCGCGCCGGGAAGCCACGTGACGTAGCGACCAGTCAGCGCGCAGTCGATACAAGATGCAATATAAAGCATACCACCGCAGTGGCAATTCCAGTATCGCGCGCTCTAGAGCTTAGATCACTTCTATTGGTAACTTAGTTGCTATCGGGCTATTGTGACTATGACTAGTTTAGTTTTAAATTTCGCGTTCCTTTTTCGAATTTCGTTCGTTATTTAAAATTTCAAAGACCGAATTGATTGTCGATAATTTAGGTTCGTTCATCTACTTGTCTAAGCACCGGCTGTCAGCCGAGCTGAGGATGATGTCTCTTGGCGCGAAGTAAGTGAAAACCGAGATCGCTCCCGTTAGAGCACACCCCAGCATTTTTATTTTATAACGGTGTATGAAAACACGCTGGTAGGTAAAATATATTAATTATGTCCGCCTACAGTCGCGATCTTCGAGAACGATATTTCCATGTTGCACCTGAAACAAGAGAAACCACATTGGAGCATTTGATTGATTGTGAATTTTTATGAATCCATTGTAACATTAACATTAGATGCCAACCCGAGCTGGTCAAGTTGAACTGTTAAGGCTGTGTCGTAAATAAATCACACCTTCACACGACGCCCGAGCCTCTTTTGTTTAAACGCTACCAAGACGTACAAAAAACTTTTATTTTTCTTGCAAGTCCAATCCGAAAAAACCCCGAGTCGCCGAGAATTGTGCAAGATCACAACAGAAAAATCATTAAACAATGCCTCTGCTAAGAATTGAGGTGTTTATTATATCGGCCCACGTTCATTCCGAGTCATTCTACAAAAAAAAAATAGGAATTCAGGTAAACTCGGACGCTGTTTTTTGCACCTTTGAGAACTTATTATGCGGGATTTATGTCACTTTTTGTGTCGTCCAAGCTAATTATTGTTATCTGCTTTCTGCTTGACCATAGCGTTTTCTATGGAGCAATAATGGCCCACTAATTCTCATGACACCTTTGCAGTCAAAGCGTCAATCGCTGCCGTTGAATGGCATTGTGTGGCATCACAAAGCCACCCACAACTCCTACTGTGCTTTAACGTTTTTATTTGCTTGGATATCTTATTCAACATCTGCTTCCACATTTATTGCTTTAGCACAATTTCTCCCCTCTAATTACTGTTTGTTACTTCTCGGAGATTTACCATACCGCTGAATCATGGAACCTCTGCCCCTAATGGGCCAACAAAGGGATTGCAAATTAAATTTTTCGTGCCGCATATCGGCTTGCGGCAAAGGAAAAAAGTAACAATAAAATATCGAATTTAGAACAGCAATCCGGGCGCGGGGCTTATTATTTTAGCCAACAAAGTAGAAAACCATTTACAATAAATCATTTTGAATGCTTTCTTGGTTCCCATGCGTCGAGCGGGCGACGCAAAGGGTGATTTCTGTCGGAGTATACATAAATAAAGGTGAAGTTTCCGAGTGCGGATCTCAGGTACCTCTGTTTGGCTTGAAGCCTCCTACCGAGAAATGTTTATCTGGAAGTGACATGATTATTGCGATTTATGATATCTCATTTACTTTAAATTCTATTCGTTTATTTGCCAATTTATTTTGGTGACGTTACGTGTAAAGGCCTTCAAGTAATGACATGTACGTAAGTATAAATTTAAATATAATCATAATACACCATGTATTGTGTTAAAGTAAAATAATATTAGTTTAATTACAATAGATTTCCATAGCGTTACGACTAATGATATCAATAAAACCCCATATTTTTCATATGAAGCAATACACATAAGTAAACAACCAAAGCAAATCAACAAATCAAATAGGCAATAATTTTAATACTTTACAGATCAATAGTATAAGTATAAAATAGGCTGTGTTTTGCTTAATTATACTCGCATTTACAGTAATCAATAAAATAAAAGCAAGTCGAGCACTAAAGGTCGAGAACGGCGAAACTAAAAATAAAACAGAAGCCGCTCGCATAATGAAGAAGTATCTCGATATCCTTAGGAATTTCGAAGTTTTAGTTAATTAGGTGTCAAGATAAGGAGGTGGGTTATAAATGATCAATGACGACGGATAATAATGTAGATGTTAACTAGGACAAGCTAAAAGTTATTTTAAATAAAATTGGACATAATGTCTTCAGCTCTTCAAACTAGCTGTACCGTTGCGCGTTGCTACGCAAGAACTATTTGCCCAGTCGATATAATTATGATACCAAAACCTTTTCCAGAGAATTAGCAAAAAAGTTCCTATAGACATCAATGCTCTATCTCCTATCATTTCAGAGCCTATAAAGGACAAACAAACGTTGATTTTTATGATAACTTTTTAGCTAAGCGAAAGCATTTTTAAACATTTTTGTTTCGTTTATATGACCCGCATAAAACCTATAAATGCGTAGGCTTGTGAGTCTACTCTAATAAATTTCTAACTACCTTGTTTACGCTTTGGCATTCTAAGCTGCCTTTTACCACAAAGAAATTTCTTTCAATAGACATGCATATTGACTGGTGCACGGTGATGTCAAAAGGAAATGATAATGATACGAACAATTTTTGTACTCTTAAAGCCAGGGTCAAGTTTTATCAAATACTTTTTATTTTTCAATGAAAATTTACTATTTAAATAAAATTTTACGATATACAGAAATATGTGTATTGGACCAAAACACAGAATATAGAAAAAAATATAGAAATGGCATTTCCCAGGTACTGCCAAAAAATTGTACACTGAAAATATTCAGTGTAAACTTTTTTAGTATTCTGTATTCAGCTGCAATTAACTGTGACATATTTCGTTGTACCATTTTCATGTTGTTGTTTTTTCAAAACTGTATAAATCTGTAACGATAACAAATAAAACTTAGGTTCCGTACTTTATATGATAACATGTATTGATAAACTGCCTTATTTTACTTTCTACTTTTGGACATTGGTATTCTAGCATAAAAAAATATTTTTAAATGTACATTTTTAGAAAATATAGTCCCTTAGTGGGTATTAGTAGCTGGCGTATCAAACATTAGTAGAGCGTATTGCTAATCCACTTTATAACCTGCACCAGTTTGCACTGAAGCGGCATGGCGAAACTGGACCTTGCCTCTTCTGGAGGAGGCTTTTTCAGTAACTAGGATAGGCCTGACCTTAGTAGTGGGTCCTAAATAAACTGAAGACTAGGGAAAATAAAACTTTCAAACTTGGATTCCTACACTTCATCAATTCCCGATCGTCTATTGGATTATTGCGCTATACGCTCCGGTCATTTTCAGTAAAACCTAATTCCATGTAACACATACTATAAAGGTACGCCCAGACCACACCGTAGTTTAGAAATGTGTGTTTGCTAAACGATTAGTAGCTCACGTAGCGGTCCGGGTTGCATAACATTCGTTGTAATGAAAAGCTGTAAGCTCATTTGAATTTTATTACAAGTTGCTACTTACATTCGACGTAGTCACCAAACGTGTGATAGCGAGGTTTTACTAGTTATACAAGATGCATTTAATTTTTATTCAAATCAGTGAAGTAGTGAAGAATTATTTACGTGTTTTCCTATACTTGGATGTTTTAAAAGTTTTTATGTCGCTTCGTTTGTATATACTTATTTGTATGTATATGCACATTTATGCATGTATAGACGAACATTGAATACGTTAGTTCTTTATTTTGTTACTTTCAGAACTTTTGAATTGAGTTACGAAAAAAACATTTTTGGATACGGAAAAAAATACGGAAATTTATGAAAAAATAATTCAAACTAAATAAAGACAGTAATAAATCATATAAAATAAACAGCATAATTTACCATATTGTGGTAGTATTCGCACTACACAATTCCGCATAAGAATAGTGTGTTTCTTGCTGTATAGGCCCATGGTTAGTATTGGGGAATTAATAGCTGAAGCCACTGATCTGTATATATAATTGGATAGGCTGACAACAGAAGAACACAGAAACGTCTATTTGATCGGCGCCATATTGGCGCTGTTCTGTGTTAAAATGTTTAGTACCGCGAAACTCTCAGTCACCATACTGAAAACTCACAGTCGTCATATTGACAACACAGTCGCCATATTGACAACTGACAATCGCCATATTGACAACTGACAGTCGCCATATTTCATTTAATGCCAAATCACCGGATTCACCAGACCTTATGACAAGAATGTCACAATCAAAATCTCCCCCTCCCCAAGCCCCCTCTAAAAAGTACTCTAATGTAGTATGGAAGACCAAGTGCATTATGCATGTCAGTGCTGAAGCCAGTAATACATGCGCACGCTCTTAATATACGAGAAATAATTAAAATTTATATATCTTCTGTGATACAAATAAATCACAAATTAACATTGTAATGATAATATAAATAATATGTTGAAACTAAAAACATGCTTTATTTATAGGTATCTGTTTAATTAAAAAAACAAAAATTAATAACTGGTAAAGTGCGTGTCCTGTTTCTCAGGGTTCCGTGGTAGAGTTACGTACTCGTAAAGTTCTACTTAAATTATATTTATCTACCTTTAACACTCAATTTCTTTTATCAACTCTACAAAAAATATTTAATGCTATCAAAATTAACGACAAAAGCTTGACTTCAACGCGTGTAACAGTTTCTCTCTTGACAATAGAACATAATTCAGGATCGCCGCCATTCTGTCTAAGCTCAGCATTTGCAAACATCAACACAATGTAACATAACCCAATAGAAATGCACGACGACAATTTTTGAATACATAAATCACAGTTTAAAACGCACTCCAAGAGATTCGAAATTCGAATTCGTTTTGTCCCATGAAATCACTCAATGACAGCGCAGAACAGCGGCAGCCCGTCTCCAGTAACGAAAACAAGTATGAATCGGGAGCATTCCAGCAAAAGTATCCGAACTAATCATAAATCACTGACTTTCTAACCTGACACTTTATTCCGAAAATACGAAAGCAAGTTATCTACGCTTCGTGTTTACTTCAAACTGAAACGCATCAATTCTGGTAGCTCCGATCGCTGAAGTTTATGTGGAACTCGCTCAGAGTGCAACGTACGGGTTACATGTTTGTACACAAGCGATTTAACGTACGAAATTGCAATTTTTAGTGCACCTTACAACGCATTTGTAGACATTTTTGTTTACGTATTTGTTGTATGGAGATTTTATGTGTTTGAGGAATTTAATGTAGTATACACATTAATACAGAATTCAATGTGATGTCTATTTTGCACTGTTATATTTGCATAGAAATTTCATAAAATTTTATGATATAAAATGTTTATTTTTTAATTGTGAAATACGTACTTGCATATGAAACATAACACAAAAATCATTAAAACACTTTGTCGCTTCGTGAATGGTACAGTTAACAAAAAATAACACAATTCATAATGACATAATAGTTATTATTACCCGTTATTATTCAACGCCTTTATACAAATTAAACTTTTTATGTAACCTTTTTCATTATACGTTGTCAAATCTTTACAAGTACTCAGTACATCGTACGTCTTAATTTTTGCATAAGTCAAAAGAACATAAGCCTATTCTGGAGTTCGTGTAATAGAGAAAAAATAATAGTTACGACTGTGCGAGAACTCCATTTAGTTTAGCCTACTTTAGGCTATAAAAGGCCACAGCAATTCCTTCAACATAATTAATGTCATGCAATTTGGGGCCGTATAACCATTTAAATAGCTAAGAAAGCTCTTGTACCAAACATAATGGGTTTAACAAAGTGGCAAATGAATATTAATGTCTCATGTAACGTAGTTAAACGAGGTACTAGGTCCCTAGTGTGGAAGCACGCAGGCAGACAATTTATGTGCGAAAAACGAACCGCTGAGTGAAGTGTTTTATTGAAATAACAAAGGCTAAGTCACAATGTACGACTTAGTGCTACATTTTTGCCTTTGCTACGCGACTCGTCTGTACAGACTTTATACTGTCACTTTATACATTCGAAGCTTAAGCATAGTAGCTTAAACCTACAAGCAATTTGTCATTATTTTTCTTAAGTACTTATTAATGATTAAGATAGAACTTAGTAACATCGCCACCTAGCGTCATTTCATTGAATTAAGAGAGATAGCATCGCCTGTTTTTGACATTAAGCAGTTTTACAAACGTATTTGTAGCCACTTATTTATAACCTTCAACAACCTCAATCCGCACTGGGACAGCGTGGTCGAATAAGCTCTAGACTCGTGGTAGTGGGCCATCACTAAGTTTGAAACCTATCAATAAATTATTAGTTGGAATACATTTCTTGAGTGAACCTATTCACAGATTATGAACCAATTAATTTTAATTATGTTATCTGTATTGAACCTATGCTGTTTATACTCTGCGGGTGGAACACAAATTGTAAAAGAAACATTGTATTCATATTTTGTAAGATGATTTAAAAACGGAACAAATAAAATAGTTAAACGATGATGTGATTATGTGTCATAACATCGAGTGTCAGGAGATAAGTACATTATAAGTATAATGTATATATATAGATATGTATATATTTATATGTATTCTAAAATATAATGCCATAACTGTAACGCAAGCCGACTTCATAATTAATTAATAACCAATATCAGTATTACACTTAGTCTTGCGGTTTTAGTTAATTCAACACCAAGTTATAAATACCAAACCGCTGTGTTTGTACCGAGTCGCGTTTAAAATGTCATTACGTGTGAAGTCGCTGCGACTTTTTGACGCGGCGTTGTCGCGAGTACAACAATATTTCTGCTCGAGTTGTGCTCTAAGTTTCTTTTTTATTGACAATTTTATTATCTTTGCTTTCTTCTTATACTTTTTCTTTTTTCTTTTCTTTTTTTCCTAGTTTTTTTTGTCATATTAATTTTCATGTGTTTTTGTCCTCCCTTTTTCTTGTCTTTTCTACCATGCTGGTATGATAAAAATTCGAAAGTGTCGAATTTTTTTGCTAAGAACCTTCGACATGGCTTTATCCAACGATTGCATAAACTTTGACGTTATTAAGTAAAAGTAGGAATAGGAAGACATCAACTACCTACACCCAATTTTTTATGGTACAGATTTAATCGAGATTGTTAATTTATTATTCCATTTCCGAAATCAGAACTAACTACAATTTGTTTTAAAATCCCACTATACAACAATATGTATACTAGTCTAGTATGTCTGGATACGACTAACATCCTTGATTTATACATTACATACGTAAGAGATATAAAAGTTTTCGACTACTACGTACAAGATACGTCAGAACTGCCTCGACTGGATGTAATTCGCGAACTTATTCTCGTGAGAGTCAATAACACCATTCCGTGAAATATATGGGATAGAAATTTAAAATTTCGCTTCAACGTAGCGCACTCAAATTTATTGGCCCTTAAACCTCCGAGAACGCAATTTGACAAATATTGCAGCACTTATTTTCGTGCTAGAAATGTAACTATTCACAAAGTGGTAGGTATTTTATGCATATTGTATTTATTGCTTACAAATACAAATTGATTAACTTTTGAATTCTTGAACATACTAACAGCTTGTACTAAAATTATTTGATGTATTTTTAAAATATATTGGTTTCATAAAGATCTCTCAGATCTAAATCTTACCAAACAACTTTACGTGACAACTCAAAAAATCTATAATCTACATATTACGGAAATATAAACTGTAGTTAATCTTGTATACGTTATTTAATCTCGTCATTTAATACTCGTAAATACAGAATTTAATTATGGGCTCATCTTCATCTCAAACCTTTAACACTGAGAAACATCGCTTACGTCACTCGTAGAATAGTAAAGGTGCGACTCCGTTAAACGCAGCAAGCGACGTACATTGGCGACAAATAACGATAGCAGGCGGCTATCCCGCACAATTTCATTGCATATCGGAATCGGTCTCTAATATAAAAGTTAATGAACAAATGTATTATTTAATATATCCAGTGTGCGAAAATAAAAACTTAAAAAAATAAAAAAAATGCTGTAAGCGGCTTTTGCACCCCTTAGTGTTGTAATTTCGTAGATAGCAGATATTAAAACCTATAATAACTATATGCCCTGCAATGGCAAACAAGATTACTTAGTAGCATTAACTTATTTAAAATCGTTTCCAAACTACCACAGCAAATGGCAAACGGCTAATACGCGACCAACAGTTCTCTGTTGTCGATGATACGTGATGCTCGTCGCCTTTGCGAAATTGCATCTTAAGAGCTACGTTCAAGCGGATTCAGAATAAATTTCAACCCCAGTGAAATATTTTACATTTTTGGCGAAAGCTTGCAAATTTCGTGCCATAACTTATTTGCGGCAACATTACTGTCAACGACTGGATTTAAAAGAAAAGAACTTGTCACGTTTCTTGGGCTAGACCACTTTAAACAGTCCTAATTAATCAGAAAGCTGAATTTTGTATACGTTTATATTTACCGTAAGTTTAATATGTTGTCCTCTACCAGATACACACGTTGAGCCGCAGTACGTTAATAAGAAACGCAGCACAGTAGAAAGTACATTAATAATCAGTAAAAAAGTAAAATAAAAAAATATGTATAATTTGCGCGTAGTGAGGACGTGATACGATTTGAAACTGAAGGACATAAAAATTAAAAGGAAAACCCAAACGACAATCTCTCACCTCTAAGTTAACACATATCATTAAATTAAAATTATGTAAATATATTATTAGCAGGGAATATTATCCACACAAGTGCAATTTGTAGCTGGTTTCATTAAAAAACTGCCAGTTACTTTTAATCTCTGACATATCGACTAAAAGGGTGTTTTAAATAGTTTGACAAGTAGCAAAGTCTAGGAAGTAACTTATTCATTTATTATCAGTGTTGTACTACGCTTATGACGCCAAGAACTTGAGACATTAAGTAATCAAATGTATCATTATAACTTATAATAACCAAGAAAGATGTTTAGGCGATTTTCAGTCTTACTATCCTTAATTTAAGGACGAAATGATTGAGATTGTAAACACTATGTTTCGTAAGCAGCATTATCAATCTATGCAGGCGCCGCAAGTGAATCTCTTAATAGAATGTAATTAAGCGATGATATGTTAATAGCAAAAAACAGTGCTAAGTACAGGTATTATCATACTGTGAGGCGAGGAATTTGAAAACGTGTTACAATCTTTGAAATACTAATAAATAAATTAGAATATAACTTGTTGGAGATTAGTGGCCAAACAAAGTGTTGGAAGTTTTTATGCTGCCCGAGAACCTCCGACAAAGCTTAACGACTACCACCTGACGATTACATTCAAGTCAGACAGTTGCGTTACGTGTCCTTCAAGGCACGGAAGAACCATATCACCAGCGGTCCACCTTCCGCTTTTCGACCGGACCCGCTGTTGCCTAACACTCCGATCGCTGATGACGTCATACATTATTATTTTAAAAAAATTATATAGCTAGTTTCTTATACCGGTATAGTTTCCGTGGACTTCAGAATTACCAAGTACATCTGCAATATGTCCGCCTAGACATCGGTTATCTTAAGCCCCAGGCCGACCACCACGATTTATTTGGAGGCTGACTCAAGAAAAATGATACTATACTGCTGACCCTAAGGGAAATTAATAATATTGCTAGGAAAAATATTAATAATAAAAATTATATTAGAAGCGCTGAGTACCCGGCAGCTGCATTAAAACTACGTGATTGGGCAGTAAAGAAAAGCTGGCGCGGTCAGTAGAAAGGTGGGTGACTAGTGACCAAACAATATTTGAACGCTTTTGTGATTCGGAGGGCACAAAGCCGTCGATTCCTGCTGTTTTCTTGAGATAGCAGAGGCCTTAACAGAACGTTACAGCGTAACAGAAACCTTAGGGCGTTTTCAGTAATTCCAGTTGGGTTGGCCTCAAACTTTTCCACTCTGAGTCACGCATCAACCACCAGGCATGGCACAAATAACACATAACCGATGAAAAATTATCTATCTACCACATATCTGCGCTAGCCTGGAATTAAACACTGAACCCATGCTGCGCAGACACAATCACAAACAACCAAGCTACAGGGCCGTCGCGCGTCGTATAGACGGTTGTCTTGTTAAACACAAATTTCTAGGTTTATACACGTAACGTTTGACACTAAAGATTAAAATTACCTCTAAAGTACATTAAAGTTAGCAAGAATGCCAGGTACGATAAAAATAAAAATTCTATCGCAAGAAAACTTCATTGCGTCTGAATTTATCCTTAAACTAAAATCGGGAATTAAGTTTAGTACAAAAGTTTGTCCTATCAGTTTCAGGTAGTGGTCAACACAGATCTTGTCTAAAAATTCTGGCACCGTGCCAGGACTATTTCTGATCGTCTATTATAGATACTTCTAGAATACATTTCTTGAAACACGTCGTAAAGTGCAATAACTGTAAAAGTATTGTTTTGATGTAAAAAAACGTTCGTGACTTGTATCGATTGTAACTCATCTGCGAAGAGCATTACCGGACGCGATCTGTAAGCGGATAAGTGACCGTTTTGACAAAAATATCCTGAGCTTCCTTACTTGAGTGCCTTCTGCCGTTAGGGCATCGTATGGGTTGGAGGCCTACATAGAGCCTTGTTAAAATCTTTGGGGTACAGTGTACACTAGGCCTCTTCATTTATAAGGAGAGTGCCTTACTCAATCCATCCACCACCATCAATGGTCAAACCATACCCCATATAACCCTTTAGAGGAGGAAAGAGGATAGGATAGGAGATAGGAGAGGATAGAAGAGGATGAATTTTCAAAAACCTTTTTTACTACCATTCTCTTATTGTCTATTTTATATATAATCCCTGATCTCTGTTTCCTACTCAACAAGGTAGTTCGTTGTCTGCGAGTAAAATACTTATATATATTTAATTTCTTTCAATGATATCGGCAAGACTTAATTAAGATAGAGACCTAAAATTCTATATTTGTACCATTAATATGTACTGGACGTATAACCGACGGGTTCCGTTAGAAACGTCTCGGAAAGTGCTAGAATTTTCTCGTATTTCTTTAGGGTGCACTAAGACTACCACTAAAACTTCGCTGTCCATCCGTTAGTCTGTCACATCGGCTTTATTACTTAAACCGTAATGACTTCAACCCATCGATGGTCCTCTACCGAGCACGTGTCTCTCCTCATATTGACGAAGCATACTCCACCACGCTGCTCCAATACGGATTGTTGGAGGGGCCAAGCCAAGTGTCGGAAGTTTTTATGTCGCGCGTAGGCCTCCGACTTGGCTTAACGATTGCTATCTTACGGCAACAATCGGGACCGATGGCTTTACGTACCCTCCGAAGCACGGAAGCGCTCATGAAATTTTTGCCACTAGCCTAGGTCACCTGTCCTCCTATCGACCGCGCCCGCTATTGCTTAATTTTTTTGGTCAATTCATTACCGTAAAAGAATACAATATAAATCGTAAAAGATAT
>DWJZ01000362.1:0-34281 GCA_018249125.1 Asbolis capucinus
CCACGAAAAATTAACTTGATAGTAGTCATGTGGAAAAAAAATCCAGGGTCCCCAGACTATAAAGCTTAGTTTGGGATCAGATGGTCGTGTGTGAGTTGTCATGAGATATTAATTATTATTTTTTTGTAACTGAGAAGTTTCCTTCGCCGTTTCTTCTCCTCATTATAGCACCTTTTTGAAACGGTGGTAGATAAAAAAAAATGTTGACGATCATAACTGTATTTTTAATATCTATGGGTATAAATGAAATTTGAATTTGATTGCACTTGTATACTCCATCACGCTGGCCGAGTGCGAATTAGAAGCGGCGTTAAACCCTTTTTTCTGATTAATATGACATTTAGATGTTGTAATTTTATTTCAGTTGTGATATCTTTGTCGTTCGTCCACCGACACTCCTCGATCTGGGAGCGCGGCTTCTGGTCTAACCGGGTCTGGTCGGTCACCGTTGTTGTTGTGTGAGTATCACGTCGTCGTCACTCAACTTCTACACTGCTAAGTAAGGGTTGGTTTGAATTCCAAAACATATCTCAGAGTACCTAATTTTTGTGTTATGGGTGGGTTTTCTTGACGTTTTATTTGTGTATGTTTATACCATCAATGGGGAATTTTAATGTATGTGTGTGTAAAACTGTAACAGAGTCAATTCTGTACATTAAGTATTTTTTGGAAATTTTGATGCAGGGAGGCCTTGTTATCGGAACAGAGAGCAAAAAAAATTTTTTTTGTCTGTATGTCTGTTCGAGCTTCACGCAAAAACCAGTGAATAGATTTAGAATTATGAAACTTGGCATAATCGAAGTAAAATCCGAGAATGGTTATAGGATAGGTTTTATCCCAGGAAATGGCTTTGTTCCCGCAGGATAACGTATAAGATTTAATATGGCAACTCCAAAAGCGTTGAATCAATTTAGATGAAATTTAGCATGTTTGTGGCTTATGTAAGGACAATGGTTATAGAATACTTTTTATCCCAGAAAACTGCTTTGTTCCCGTGGGAAAGCAGGTTAAAATTAGTATGGCAACTCTGAAACCGCTGGACAAATCTTCTTCCGAAGCGAAGCGAAAGCAATTTCTAGTCAATAATAAATAAGTGTTAGTAAATTTAAAATGATATGTAATGTCATTATCAAATGTCGTAGGATTCTCCTGCAAGCGGCGTTCAGCACAGCGATGCTGGGGGGCAGCGCGGGGGTGCCGTGGCGCGTGCCGCCCGAGCTGGCCGCCGCCGCCGCGGGCTCGCTCTTCCTCGTGTTCGCTATCAACGAGCTCATCAAGTGGCAGGAGATCAAGTACGACACCTATTATATGAAACCCGCACTCATAGTATTTAATGGTTAATTTAATCGCACTTTAGTAGATATTAGATAAAGAGAAACAACAAAGTTTGATGAGAGTTATACATTTATATATATGTATATCTTTTTAGAATTTAGCCTCACTAATTATTTTTCTAATCATACCATTGACAGGCCGGTTGGTCTAGTGGTTAGCGAACCTGACTGCTACGCCGATCGTCGTGGATTCGATTCCCACCCAGGTCTAACGTTTCTGTGATGAGTATGAATGTTTGTTCTGTGTCTGGGTGTAAACATCTATGTATATAAATATGTATTTAAAAAACTATATAGGTATGTTTATCAGTTGTTTGATCACAATAGTATAGTTTGGGATCAGATAGCCGTGTGCGTTGTCCTGAGATATTTATATTTAGAATTTTGTTGACCATTGCAAATGAACACTTTATATATGGAATCCCGTACATCAGTTTTGAATGAAATTTGGCACAGGGATAGATTCTAGTCTAGAACAGGCTGCTTTTTACCAACATTCTACGCGGTCAAAGCCTAGTCTATGAATAAACGTATAAGTCGGTAGGTAATTATTGCAAAATATTAAATATATTTATTAATATTTCAGAGCCGATGTGCGCAACCAACGGCGCGCGAGGTTGGACTTCGGAACAAAACTGGGCATGAACTCTCCATTCTGAAGACGCCGAATCTAGTCAATTATATTAGTGAAATATATCCTAAGAGCCGACGCAGTGGCCCCAAAAAGATTTTATTTTATTAATTAATAAGAGAAAGTGAATCATTGTACTCGGTATGTACGTAATAACTATTTTGTACTTAATTTATTTGACGATGCTATGTTTTTGATAATGTAATGTTTTTATTAAAGATGGAAAATATATTGTGTTTAATTTCTACTAAATTGTTTTTAACAATTGTCAGCTTTTTAAATGATCAACTAAAGAATGGTTTTAGATAGTTAATGGCCCACTAATGAGCCTACTGAGGAGGCCTAGGGCATACGCCATCGTGTTGCTGCTATGCGAATTAGTGGTTTACGTGCCCTCCGAAGCTCGGAGGCGCTCATGAAATTATTACCGCTACTGATCACTGATCGCGCCCGCTGTTGATTTACTTTTCCGACGACTAAGATTATTTTATTTTGTGGGCCTTAGTTGCTCGATGTAAATAAAAAAAGTCGCCGGGATATGAATGAATGTAATTTTTTTAAAAACGAATTCAAAGCGAAACACATGATATAAAAGCTCCTTGCAACGATTAAATTAAAAGTGATGAACAAATGGAACACCTATTTTAACTAATATTTTCAAATTACTTTCTGTTTACAACTCTAGTAGATCGAGTTTTTTAGTACTTTAGTAGAAAGAATGAAGGTAGAAAGTAAATCAAACAAAAGAAATTTAAACAATTTTTATTAGACTAATTAACATGTGATGTATATAGCATATTGCTATGTCAAATAGCAGTCATTGTACATAATTCTCATAAGACCAGTTCTTTCTGAGCACACATGAGGTTAGCAATTGACATGTTAAAAATTATTATTGTACAGTAACCCAATACATTTGAACTGTGTTCACTTTTCATCGACAGTTTTCCTCCGGACCAATCCTTCCCATGACTTCAAGGCTAATTCTCAACTCTTCTATAAATTAATATGTTAATAGCAGTTTTCGATTATTACTTTCTCTTCAACTTTTAAACTAAATAAATGTTAGTTGCTAAAACTTGTACTTATAGGTACGTAAATTAACCGTCTCCCTATCACTAGGAGTCTTCAGGTAGGTCTAATATTTCTTGAACAAACGAGGCTACGTCTGTCTCTTTTTGACTGTGCTCTTGGCAGAACTTGTGCGCGAGCAGGGCGTCGTAGTTCGGTCTCTCCTTGTAGTCCTTCTTCAGGCATTGCGTTATTATATCCTCAAACTCCGGCGAGAATTGTCCGCTTGGAAGGCGAGGTGGATCGTCCTTCACTACTTGTTTGAGTTGTTCGAAAGGAGTACACCAAGTGTTATATGGGAACTTCCCCGTGGCAAGCTCGATCATTGATATTCCTAGGGACCACACGTCACTCCGGATGTCGTACTGTCCAGGGTTGCCGCTCGGGTCGATCCTTTCGGGAGCCATGTATGGCTTGCAACCTGCATCTATGGTCTTCGCGACTGAGTCGACAAGGTAGCCCGAAATTCCGAAGTCACACATTTTCACCTCCCCTTTTCTATTAATCAGTATGTTTGACGGTTTGACGTCTCTGTGTATCACTCTCAACTTTGAATACAAGTAATGTAGAGCACTGACAACCGAAAAAGCTATTTTCCCGAGTATATTCTCTGTTATAGTCTTGTTGTTCTTATAGACTTTTGTGTAAAACTTGTCAAGGCTCATGTCCATTACTTCCATGCAAATCCAGACGTCGCCCTCGCGGAACATTGCTCCATAAAAATGTACAGTGTATGGACAGGCGCTGGCTCTCATGGACACATCCAGGTCCATTAGCAAACGCTTCAGCTCAAGTGATTGACTGTTGAATGACGCTGTGATCCTCTGAAAACAAAAATCACTATTAATATACATTAGTATTATGTAATTACTAAAGACAGAACTATCACATCAAATTACTTTCACTCAAGGTACAAGCTTCTATAGGAAAATTGAACAAAATAGTCAGAACCCAGTCAATTGTGTAACAGCCTTAGCTCATGGGGCCTTATAGTGGCCATTATACCTCAACAACAAATTAGGCTTTTTGTATTAAATTTTCCTTTTAAATTAATTTTAATAATATACATTACTATCCTGAATTTATTCAGATTCCTAAAACAAAAACAAACAATGACATTTTTTCATTTCTTTAGTGTTACTGATGTCCATTGATGACTGTGATCATTTTTCATCTGGTAGTTTATTTGTTTGTTAATTTGTATAATTACAAACATTCTAAAATGACAAACTGTTAAAAAATACTATAGACTAAGTTAAATAATCAAAAATAAAATCTTTATTTATGTACCATTTAAAATCATGTAGCTATAATACATTATGGGATCATAAAATGTTTTGAAAAAATCAATTAACCCAAGGATGGGGTTGTAGTTCATCTTAAGAGAAGGCCTAGGTGATCAGATATAATGGTCGAGAATTAAATTAAATATGTGCAGTCACTATAACCCTTTAAAAACATATTTATATACCTTTACTGCCATAATAGTGTTGCTTGGTTTGTGATGCATCTTCTCCACAATACCGTAGGCACCACGGCCCAGATCACAAATCTTCACAAGATCGTCTGCATGTACGGTGAAAGTCTTATCATCAACTGTTATAGTTGTTTGCTTGTCTAGATTCCTCGGTGGAGTGCTGTAATTTAGTAAACAAGGTATAATTTCTTCAGAACACATTTAATTAAATTTTAAAAAATTGTGCTTGACGACAAACCCACCTGATGGTAAGCAGTGAAGGAGTAATACCAAGCTCTGAGATGGGTTATTAAAAGGGTGGTTCTATACATTTATAACAGAAATATAAACACAAATTTATAAAATCCCATTTTTTTAAAATTCAAACTTATAATTATTAAAAAAGTAGATAGCCACGAACATTAAGATTTTATATAACAGTCAGATTCAAACCTGAGTCTTGTCTATTCAAATATTGGCTATACTTATAAGCAATGCATGACCTTTACTCATCAATACAAATAAAACAAATGTAAGCAGGTAAAAGCTGGTGATTCAATAGCATGCAAGTAAGGCCACAAAGATTTTAATTTTCAGAATATTTATATACAAAACCAAATATGAGTAAATTCATTGTAATAAATTCTGTCACAAAATGAACACATATTAAATCAGACATAAATTTCTATCCCAATTTATTATTCTAATAGTCATAGCAATTAGCTGCTTCAATAATGATAACAAATATAGAAGTAGCAATGCTACCATTTCGGGAAACTCAATAGTTAGATAAATTAAAAGGATTATGGTACGGAAATCATATAATAAAGATGTTAATCCTTGACCAAAAATCTCTGCAAATACTTACACAGACACAGGCTCCTTCTTTATATCAAAACTGAAACCTGGCGGTTTTCTTCTCCCAGACATTTTTAGGATGCGACGATAAGGGCCAAACGAGAATTATTTTTAAGCGTATGCCCGCGCGACGCGACCTCCGGCCAAATCCCTTGCTATCGTAACAGGTAGCAGTTATTTGCTGTCTTTTATCATATCATATTGAGAATCATCGACATAATTGCTAAGATATTCAACGTTATACAAATATTAAAGAAATATTTAAACTCTTCTCACATTTATCTCAAAATTCTTCCAACTCTGTCTAATATGAATACCAGATTCCACAGCACTCAAGAACTTGACATTTGAGAAATGGTGTTGCTATACTTGCACAGAGTATGTAGAAATACGATACTCGCTACCTAAAACATTCCGCTACGGGTCCATAAATTAAATCAAACAGCAAACCTTATTAAACGCACAACGAGCAGGACTAGTCTTTTAGACGAATAGAGCTAAAAATACCTCTTACATTTTACAACAATAGTTTACACTTCGCACGTTCGTTGAAAAAAGACGGACAAACGAGAGAAAGAGTTTTATTAGAGTATGGGGGTTTACATGTTTGTAAATACAAAAAAAAAGTTATAAAGTTTGCTTAGTAAAATATCCTTTAAAAATTTATATTACATACTAAAACACTCATGCTGTACAAAACTCATGCAAATGAATAATGTGATAAACGTACTTTACACAGTAATTATGACATGTATTTTACTCATATTTTTAAATGCACTACATATTTATCAACATTTGTATTATTTAGGTGAAAATAGGAACCCAGCATATCAGGGTTCCGTCTGCATTGGATTCTATTTAATCGCTTTTATTCAATTATATATATTCGATTATGTGATCTCACATTAAATTCCGTAAAAAAACCGAGATGCTTTAAAAATACGCGTCTCCAACGTGTGGAGTAGGGTATGGCTCAACAATATACTGTCTAAATGTTTTAATTATCCAAAGTATGAGTCTTGAATTACACTAATGTAATTGTTACAATCGGCGAAACTTAGAAAAGTCCGTAATTAAGTTTGACTACTCAACACCCGATTTCAGTGTTTGACAGATGTTAATTAATTAACACAACAAGCTACAGTTTTGGGCTTTGACTAGGCAAATTTAGGATGCCACTTGCTTTACAAAGTTGAGAAGTCATGGACCTTGTTATAAATATATCATAAAAAACATATTTTTGGCAATTACAGAAAAGAAGGCAATGTTGTTTAAAATTTGTACCGTAGAGGCTACAAAACATAAAAAAAAAGTAATCTATTTTAACATAAAATTATTTGTTTGAACGTTTAATGGCTCTAATAGCCTTCTTGGCTTTTCTTGAGGCTTCTTCTTTTATTATGTACTTTCGTTCCTTTTCTGCTAACCCAATTACTACATCATGCTGCAAAGCATTTTTCACAGTTGCCTTTGCAAAAAGTTTACTTAAAACATAATCATCATCACTTAGATTCTTTTCTTTTTTATACTTTTTGTTCTTGACTTTTTTTATCGCTAATAGATTTTCTATATGATGTTCTGGAGATGAAGAATGTTTTCTTTTTTTAGGTTTCAACTCATCAACTTCAATTCCTGTTTGTGGATTTGGAGATGTTAATAGAATTTTTTTATTACAAAAAGAAGAATGTCCTTCTTGTTGATCTTTTGGACCAATAACATTTGACGACGTTTCTTCTATCCTATTCGTATTTGTATTTTCCTCATAAAGAGTATTTTTGTTATGCTCATCTTCTGTGCTTTGACTAGCTAAAACATCTCTTATTAAATTTTCTTCATAATGTTTCTTTGTGTGTTTATTAATAATATCTAATTCAGAGAGTACATTTTCAAAAGGAACATTTGTTAGCTTATCATCAACAACATTACCTTCAGGTTCTGTCATTGGAACTGGTGGGTTTAGAAACAATTCTCTCCTTATCTTGTATTTTTCACGTGGATCTTCAATTGGGTCTCCTAAACTTATATTACAATTAGATTTTGAAATTTTTCTGCTTATCTCCTTTGCCCTTCTTTTCATTGCATTCAACTTTTTTTTAGAATAGGTTTTAGTATCACTTACAGACATTTTTTCATTTTTCTTCTTCTTATTATTTAATTCAACTTTTGTATGTTTGAAGAGAGCTGCAGTTTCAGTATCTCCATTAGAATTGAGATCTTCAAGAGTAAATAATCCCTGCAAAGTAGTGGATGTCAAAACGTTTTTTTGGTTGGGATCTATCAATATTTTATTGCTCAAAAAGTTTTTGAAGATTTGTCTTTGATAAATTTTTTCTTCTATTGTTCCAGCTGACAGAAGGCGATATACAGTCACATTTTTTAACTGCCCTATTCTCCATGCTCTTTCTTTTGCTTGGTTATCTGTAGCAGGATTCCAGTCAGGATCATATAGGATTACTCTATCAGCGCCTGTTAAATTTACTCCAAGGCCACCAACTCTGGTAGTAGACAAAAAAACCAAATACTCAGTGTTTTCATTAAATGTTTTAATTAGGTTTTGTCTTTGGCTAACAGTTACAGTGCCATCCATTTTTAGATATTTGAAGTTATTAGTCTGTAAATACTGTTCCAAAATACAAATCATTGCTCTAGACTGAGTAAATATTAATGTTCGATGACCTTGTTTTTGCCAAATTTTTAAAAGTGAATGAACAACAGACATTTTACCTGATCGTTTATAATGTCCAAATTCTTCATCAATTTCTTCAAATTCCTCTTGAGCTTCATGCAGATATAGATCAGGATGGTTACAAATTTTCCTAAGTGTTGATAATGCTACCAAAACTTTGGCTCTCATATGAATGTGACTCTCATACTTGTTGTCTTTATCCAGGATGCTTCTAACTATTCCACTCATAAGATATCCCATATACAGATCCTTTTGTTCTTCACTTAATGCACAGAATAAAATTTGTTCATTTTTCTCTGGAAGTTTTATATGCTCCTGAACTTCAGCTTTTGTTCTTCTAAGCAAATATGGTGTTATCATATTTTTTAAAGCTTTGGCAATCTCTAGAGCAGTAACTTCTTGAAGTTCAGTAGCATTAGCATATCCTCCTTGTGTGATAGGTAGAGCAAAATGATCCATAAATGCATTATATGTACCTAACAAGCCAGGTCTCATGAAATCAAACAGAGACCAAAGTTCTTGCAAGTTGTTCTGCATTGGTGTCCCTGTAATAAGCAGCTTGTGAGGAGTTTGAAATTTCTTTACCATCTTACTAACTTGAGCTTCTGGATTTCGTATTTTGTGACCCTCATCAAGAATGACATAGTGCCATTTCTTAGATACTATCTCTTTTGTGTATTTAACAATACCTGCATAAGATACTAACAATATACCATGGGCAGCATGGATGTCTCTTAGAAGTTTACTGTAGTTCCCACTATGTGAACCAGTGTGATGAAGCACTGCAACTCTTAACTGTGGACACCAATAATGGAAATGTGATACCCATTGGTAAATTACAGTTGCAGGGGCCACAATAATTGAAGGTCCCAGCCCACCCCATACACCAGTGTCATTCTTCATAAGCCCTGCAAGAAATGCAATAACCTGCACAGTTTTGCCCAAACCCATTTCATCACCAAGCATTCCCCCAGATTGTAGTTGGTGTAGTTCCCACAGCCATTTGACACCAGTTCTCTGGTATTTATATAGCTGTTTCCAGATGTATGCAGGAACAGTAAGTCCGTTTTGAAGTTCATGTACTTCTTCAGGATCTCTTTTTTCGTCCAAAACATATTGTATATCGGCAGAATAATAAGTTCCATTATACTGATTTGATTTCGCCGCTAGTAAATTATTCCGCCAATTGGACACCCGTTCGTTGTACAGAGCGGTATCACCATCATCTTTAATTTTTGTCATCTTTTGTTTCATGCGAATAGCCGAAGGTTCCACCACTTTAACTTTTTCATCTTCTTCACCACAAGATGGTAAATATTCATCTTCAGAATCCGATTCCTTCGCCACTAAACCGGGATTTTGGATCTCAGGAATAATATCACTTCTATTAGAAGTGACTTGTAAATTACTTTTAGTGAAAGTTTTATCTTGTTTTTGAGCTATACTTTCGGCCGCTAATTTACTTCTTTGAGAAATTGTTTTGTTACCATCTTTCTTGATATTTCGTTGTTTTGATAATGCCAGCTGGGTTTCAAGATATTTGTTAATATCCACCATTTTTTTACTATAGGGTAATATTCTAATTGATGGATAACATTAGTTATCAATTGATCAATTCGCAATAAATATCAGGATTATGCAGATTGACAAAAAAACATTGATTTTACTCGCATCGCATCAATGAATATTATTATGTCAACTGTCATTTTAAGTTTTATTGTCAGTCATTCGTCCGTATGCTTAAAGTGTCAATCAGCATCTCTATGGTCTGTTGTACTACGGTTATAGACTAGGTACCTACTTAACAATATTATTAAATATGTGTATTATGATGACACAAAAAAGCTACACAGTACAAAGAAAATAATGTTGTAGAGTGGGGTAGCTTGTAACGAATGTCACAAGGATTAGCAATTGGGCTTAGAGGGAATTTAGATTTTCCAAATCACTTTGTAGTCAATCTGTGTGATCTCTTCTTTATCTGTAATACATCTAATGTAATTCAGAGGCTGACAGTTACACAGCAAGGACTCAGTGTGTGGTAGTGTAGGTGTCAAAGAAGTACAATTTGTACGAAAGTTACACATGCGTTGTCGGAATACGATAATTGATACGTATTTTCTCAAATTCTCGTAATATTTGATTTTATACAACAAACTACTCAATTACTCTTCAAACCAACTTCTATACCTGCCTTTAGTTATTTAATCAACTAATTTGCAATATATTTGTTACTGAAATAACCTCAACACAATAGGAGTGAACAACATTTTACCATTATGTTAAAAACAAAGAGAAAAAGCGAAGGGGACGTATCAGCATCGCCTAAAAAGAAGAAAGTTCAATTTGATAGCAAAAATAAAGGAGATAATGAAACGAAGAACAAAGTATCGCCAAACAAGAAATTTAACAAACAACCTGGAAAAAAACCTAAAAGCTTCTCTAAAGATGAACCAATTAAAAGTAAAAAATTTAAAAAAGATGTGAAAGGGAAGCCATTTAATAGAGATAAATCTAAGCAAGACAACGGAGAGAAACCAAAGTGGTCAGAAATGAAGAAAGAGAAAAAGAACCTACGGATAGTTCGAAGAAAAGCAAAGGCAACAGCAGAAATTTTCGAAATTTCTCACAAAGCAAAATTGCTATCTGCCCAAATTCAAAGGTGAAATTTAAATCATAGTCAATCCTACATACATAACACTATAGATAAAAGAAATAGCTTTTACTATATTGCAAATTTTTCCTATATTATCTAAAGAATTCATAGCAATATTACAGGAAAACCATAAATTGCAATTATAATTATTATGTTAAATGTATATGTTTCTTATGAAATTTGTATATATCAAGAGAAATACCAAATAAACATTGTTCTGATATGATTTTCAAAAATCAATTTTGTTACAGGAAAGTGGTAAAACAGGAATTTAGACTAAAGGCATGTAAAGAACTCCATACCTTGTTAAAAGGCCAGTATAAGTCCATAGCCCTGACTCATGACTTGAGCCGTGTCATTCAAGTACTACTGAAAAACAGTCCTGAAGATATCAAAAATGAAATATCAGAAGAATTGTTAGACATTATAGTACAGATGATGCAGTCAAAGTATGCTCATCATGCTGTAAAGAGAATATTAAAATATGGTACAGACTTTATTCGCCATGAAGTCATAAAGAAGGTGTTTGGGCATATAGTGTCCTTAGCTGCTCATTCTATCAGTGCACCAGTGTTGGACTATGTATATGGTGAGTTTGCCACAAAGAAAGAAAGACTACATATGCAACAGGAGTTTTATGGTGATATTTACAAAAATGTAAGATGATTTAACCAATATTGTAATTATCAATTAGTTAATTACTTTATGTGACTATAATGTATTATTGTATATTTTTAATTACATTTGCAGTCAAAAGATGATAAGGTGACCACACTACGTGATGCATATAAGGACAGTCCTGAAATGAAAGTTGCTATCTTACAAGCATGTAAAGCAAATATCCAACGCATTCTTGATAAGAATTTACATGATGGAGAGTAAGTTTATTTATTTTTGTTTTAGCTAGGAAACAATTGTATTCTACTTTTTATTATATTCCTTTTTTTAAATAAATCTTATATTATTTCTAATGTTGCTGCAGACATAGGTTCCCGAAATTTTATGGATATTGTTTCATAATTAAATCATAACATGTTTTCAGACTTCTTCATTCAGTTTTGTATGACTACATGCAGGAATGCAGTGCTGAAGATAAGGCAGAGCTTATTGGAACTTTAAGCCCTTTAATTGTCCCACTTAGCAACTCATTGCCTGGTGTTAATGCTGCCAGTCTATGTATTTGGCAGGGAACTAATAAAGACAAGAAAGTGAGTTAAAAATACAAACATACATGAGCAAGAAGTGTTGTGGTAAATGCTGTAGGTCTATTTCGTTGTGGGTCATTACTATGGTTAATGAATAACACACTTAAAAAATATAGAATACGGGATGATTTAAAACTTTAATAAAATTGATTCCAGACAATACTAAAAGTTGTAAAGGAACATGTAGTACCTCTGTGCAAACACAAAACTGGCTACCGTCTTCTATTGGCAATATTTGATTCTGTGGATGATACAGTGCTTGTGAAGAAGACAATTGTGACAACCATTGCCAACAATCTGAAGGATATTGCTAATGATCATTGGGGCAACATGGTAAGCTATAACATATACTTTGTAATTAGAAAAAGTAAAAAAACTGTTTTTTTTTAGAAAATAGAAAAGGGAACTAATAATCAACTGTCTTACTGGTGTTAATTCTTAGTATTCACTACATAGTGTATCTGCCAAGAAATATTTTTATGTTTATCTGTTTAAGCCTTTAAATTACTCATACTCATTAATGTATCAAATAATCTTTTTCTGCAACAAAATTTTTTTGAATAGTTTTCATTCTCCCACAAGTCGAAATTTGGAAAATTCTAGAACTATTTATTTTTTTATTAGGCGCATAAACACAGTTTTATAGTCGACAATGACGAACATCCAAAACTCTTCTAACCTTTTTTTCATAAAAAACATCCTATTGAGGCAAAGTACTAAAAATTGAGATTAACATACTGCATAAAACAATGCTCAACGTTTTTTACAGTCTAGCCAAACTGGGGGATAATATATTTACTGCGGGCCACTAGTGATTCCTATTTTATTACTCTTAAGACTTGCGTAATAAAAATGTTCTAAAAACATACTTGCGCGGGCCACATTATGGCCCGCGGGCCTGGGGTTGAGTAGCATTGACATAGAATATAGTAGTCTGCATTTATAAACGTAATATAACAATTAGTCAAGACTTTCGCATTTCTAAACTTACTAAATTATATTTTAAGATTTCGTTAAATTATAATCTAGTAATCCGCTTTATTACCAGGTCCTTCACTGGTTAGTAAAACCAAAAGATCCAGCGGCGTTCCACCCGAGCTTTGTCAAATTTTTGGAAGAAGGCTTCAAAAGCGGGAGTTCAAAAAAAGATGCAGAGATTCGTGTATCAGAGTTGCGTGAAGCTATCTTCCCCGCTGTAAAGAAGGATATAGAGGAAGATCCTGATTTTTGGCTGAGCAATAAGACTGCTATGTTATTGACTGTAGCAGTATTATCTATTGGTAAGGATATAAACGGTATTACGTTACGCTATTAAACCTAGGATGATCTCTTATTCTTTTGTCCCAACTTTAAAGTTAAGGCAATATTGAAATTTTTGTTTTTTGTCTTTTACGGTCCTTTTTAGTCAATTGATGTCAGTTAAAACCAATCGTTATACTTCAGTGACAATCGCAAACAAGGCGATTCAGCCATTTTTTAGATAACGTTTTTGGTTCTATTTATTGCTCAGAACCAAACAAAGATTTTTTTTGTTTCTTCCATATACTTTCTTGAGTCAAACGACTTGTGTTCCAAGGCTTGCAAACCAGTCCTTCTCTTCTTTCTCTCTGCTTTCTAAAGTCATGGCAGTGGTACATAAGCAGTCTGCTCTTTTACCTGCTTATAACATAAAAACAATGTCTTATGACTCTAAATATCTATGATTTTCAGAGTCCAACAGAGAGATTCTCGATGCTTTAGCCAAATCCATTTGCCGAACAAACTGGGTAGTAAAGCAAGATGATAAAGAGGTTCTAGCAGTGGAAGATGCTGGTTTACACATGTGTTTGAAGAAATTGTCCAGTTTGGACAAGGATGCAAATGGCTTTACATTGGGAGCGGCTATTAGTGAGGCCTTAGATGGAGACACGGTGAGTATAACTAAAGATAGGTCTTATAAGTATTTTGTAACGATTTTTTTTACCATTTTGTACTGTCCCATGATCATAAGTTCGAATTTAGTAATTTATTTTGATATGACGATTAATAAAATTGTAATCACTAATTTCGTCAACAATTGAGGTCGTATTGTTTCTGTCAAAACATAAACCGATAGACCTTATATATACTATATAATAAACTTAAGTGTACATTATGTTTCAGATAAAATTGTGGATAGCTACAAATAGAGGATGTTTCTTCTTGCTGAAACTGATCGAGAATAATAAGGAAGGAATAGCGAGTAAGATCATAACGAAGATCAAACAGCATACAAGTGCTCTAAAACAACAAAATTCTCAGGGTGCTAAGTTATTGTTTCAAACTGTGCAGAAGAAATAAAACACTGAATTATGATACATTTGTATTAATAAATTACTTTATTTTAATAATTGTTTTATACTTACATTTTGTAATAAAATGAAAGCTTACACTATTACTTTATTTTACTAGTTCATTTAATAAAAGCACTTTAAATGATATCCCACATTTAATATAAATAAAATATCGACGTTACCTAAATTAATTACATACGAATTATTCGAGGTAATTCAAATACTGCTTGGCCTGCAGATATGACCAGAAGTTTCAATGGGATGACCTGACAATCATCATTATTTCGAATAAATAAAATGAAGAAAGTCTAGTAAACTCTAATGTTTTTTTTTACTACAATAATGAATGAATAATGAACTTATTGAAATAAAATATAATATTTTATTGAAATAAAATATAACATGGTATTTTTTTATTGAAATTAAATATAAAATGGTGTAAAAATCAAAGCATTGCAATAAGTTACTGATGCTGAACAAACTACTTTCAGGTTTCGTATGTACTAAGAATAATGCATCCATTTCACTTCATCACATTTAAGAATGATCAATTTTACTTAATCACATTACAAATCTAATAGCGCGGATTTGTAGAGCAAAAATTTGAATCCAATAGTATGGTTTTTTAAATCAAAAATTATTTGAATAAGAACTTTATTTGCAGAACAGTTAGTACCATTTAAGAACTATACATGTTTTATGGTAAAAGCTGCCTGTGGGTGTTCCCACCCACGTAACATGTGGAAAACTTGAAGAGAACAGCGAATAGGCATTTACTAAGTTAGTGCGCCCAATATCTTAGATATCACCACTTACCATCGGGTGGGATTCATGTCAAGTATTAACTTATTCTAGGTAAAAAATAAATAAAAAAATCACCCGGCGTGCTCCGCGACTTCCCACTTCCACTAGTTTTTGTCATTCTGTGATAATAACAAACAAGTGGAAAATACAGCAAAGTACTTATGTTACGTCTCAATTAATAGTGCTATCAGGTTGAGGTTAGGCAGTGAAAACTATATTCACTTAAATTCTAATTGCGAAATAATGACGGCTAGGGGCATGTCACATGTTTTGGTTCATAGGTTTATTTTGATGTATTTTGTCTATCAGCAAATTTCCAATATACATACACTGTATGACTAATATTGAGTTATATTTTAATAAATCCACCGCCAGAATCCTACAATCGAGTAAAAACCCTTTTTACACTACCCCCTTCCTTTTAGTCATTATTCCATTACATTTCTGTCATCTAGCCGGCAGTACTATGTTAGTCAGTATAGGTTCTGTTACTATGTATTGTTAGCCTTTTTTCTTCGTCATTCTCCTTTCATGAATCGGGAAGACCACTTCATTCTTAGCCGGAACTGTGACACTCCTTATCAATGTCTAGGCTACGATGATCTTGTGGCATCAGCTGACTCCCTTACGCTACCTAAATCCTTTCAAGACGGCTGAACGATTATTATGAACCAATAACAACCACCTATAGCTTAGAATACAGACACGACGGAACCATAAGGGTTCCGAGTTTATTTTTAATCTACCCACAATTTTTTTATAGGTTCCTGACCCACACTGTTCACTATACTTAATGATTTTTTAACTAATTCTTCTTGAACATCTTCAATAGACCTGAAACAGATAATGTATTGAGTTAGTTGTAAGCATATTATTAATCACAGAGAAAGCATAATGCAAAAGAAAAAATTATCTTCTTTTATGTTTCAGAGGAGCCATGGAGTGCTAGTTAAATTACTTCAAAGAAGAAGAAAGAAAGTATATTCAATCGCATAGATACACACCACAGTTTTATCACAAAATACAAAAATAAACATACAAAAAACTTAAACATTCATATGTATATATATATATAGCAATATACATTGCTTTTAGGAGCTTGTTAGGCAAGTTCAAAAAGGGGTTAAACTTATTAATGGTCCTCTACTGAGCATGGGTCTTTGAGGAGACCCAGAACATACCCTGATGCGGTACTCTAGTACCGTTTCTAAAGTGATAGAGTATGCATATCAAACAACAAGTAGTACAATATAAATTAACAAATAATTAAAAAAAGGTTTTTTACCTGGTAGCATCAACAATATCCCAATCATTATCCTTTAAGTGCATAAACATTTTATATACTTGTTTTTGAAATTCTAGGACCTCGTATCTGTAAAGAAAAATTAACTTTGTAACGAGTTATACAGAAAAAAATATTTAAGTATATATTTTTAAATATACAGGGTGCCCCATGAGTAGTGTCTTTATAAATATTTCACAACAAACAAATTATAGCTAAAACTATCAGTAACAGAACAATACAAGTCGTCATAGTAGTCATACAAGTGAAATTTATTGAAAAAGCTGATGTGTGTTTTTATGAACCACAATGTAAATTAACCGACTGTAATAATTCTGGAAAATTATAAGATAAGATATTCTTATATTTTGGCTTAATGAGGCTTGAGAATTCAAAAACGTCACAGTCCTTAATTTAAAAATTTTAGTACTAAAACTGCCATCTGCAGTGAAGTTATCGAAGTAATTTAATGCGTCATATACACCAGATAATCGCCGGATAAAACAATAAAATTGAAATTATTTTACAAATACGAAAAATCCATATCATACAAACACATGAAATCTGTATGCTTAATCTAGTAGTGGTTTTTTATAATAATCACCTTTCATTACCAAATCCATTTCGTTGCTCAATGGCGTCCATGGGAATTGTGAGAAAGAAAACTTTATCAGGTTTTGGTAGACCCACATCAGGAACCTTGCACCATGTTATATCCATACCTAGAATTAAACAAGGTTTATTAAAAAATATTTAAAACCACAAGCTCTTATTATAGATCAATAATACAAAGAAATACAAAATTTCACAACTGTATTATTACACTAATTTTATATGAGTTAGTATTTAAATGCGTTATTTTATTGAAAATTACCTTTAGCTGCAGAAAATGCCACTCCAGAGTAGCAGTATCTGTCAATGATTACACTTATTCCTTGCCCCAATAAATTTTTAATATATTCTACTTTCTCCCAGCGATTTGCAGAGAATAAGAGATGAATGGCCTCATCTGTCAACTCTTTCTGAAAAATATTATTGTGAGTACTGACAGGATTGTTGTACAGTGCGTTATATATAGTACCAGGGAGATCAAGCTGTACTCAGTGTATAGATTTAATTGAGTTTTTGATGTGGAACATCTATAGATTCTATAGAGACGTGTCAGATCTTTGGACGCCATTCGTGTGGTCGTGGTGGTGGGTTTTGGTGGTAAAAATGCTGCCTTATATGTGAATTACTTGCGTATATATGGTACAGTTATTTTAATATACTTTTATATTAAAGTTTTTAGTTTTTCCATTTTTTGCCAAGATATAAGCATTTTTTGTCAAGATATAAAGATTTAAGTTTGATACTTGTGCATACCCCTCATTTTATTATCTTTATATTATACTAGCTTCCGCCCGCGACTTCGTCCGCCTGGACTAAAAAAGGTTCAATTTGACAGTAAAATCACAAACAATGTGATAAATGAAGAACCAGTTTATCAATTTAGTGTAAAGTTCACATAAACCATCTACTAAATATTCCGAACAAAGCCTTAACATTTAGTTTGGATAGGTGGACCCGTTCTTCTACACTAATATTATAAAGAGGAAAGATTTGATTTGTTTGTTTCAATTTATTCAAAGTACTGGACCGATTAAAAAAATCTTTAACCATTAAAATCCTACATTATTCCTGATGAACATAGGCTATAAAATATTTTCAAAAACGTTAGACATCCGCATGAAAAATTCGATAATGTAACCTAACGTGTGAAAAAAATCCAAAAATAAGCTTTATGTCGCGTACGCTGCCGAAATTATTGACAACGGGCGACGTGATAGACTGCGGTTTTATAAAGGACACATAAGTCCGCGATACTCTCAGAATTATGTGATAATAACTACTTTTTTGTAACTGGCTCTTCCAAAGCGAAGCGAGGGCAGTTTCTAGTGAGTTATAAAATTATAACAAAAAGTGGCATTGATTTATATAGATTTATAATTTTTTTATTCCATATCTTATGAATATAAATCTTTATTAATTAAACTTACCTTTTATTGGGAAAATCGTAGACTATCCTTTTGTGACCTTTACAAACAATTTAGATATTTCACATGTGTCAGGCATTCCACAACAGCTCACAAATCTGATATTCTAGCATGATAGATAGCTGAGCACAATACACAGTGAAAACTGCATTAAAATTGGTCAAACCCTTTCTGTTATGTACAAAGACATAAACAGACAAAAAAACTAATTTTCTAAAGATCATTAAGACAGTATTATATTCCTTGCTTAAAACACCTGGTAATTGTTCCTCTCAAATATCTTCCATGCAAAAAAAAGATTATTTACAGATTTATTATGTGTATTGATGAATGGTACTTCAGAAACTTAATTTCTAAAGCCAATGTGCCCACATCCAAACCATCTCAGATCTTGCTCTAAGATCCAAATCTACAGCATGGATTTCTGACCACTATTTTATAAAGTACCTAATCATTTATAAAATTGATTACCTTGGAACGTAAATAAGCATCAATAACTGTGCCAATAGGTGTAGTACGATCAGGAAAGTTTGTGTACACGGCTGGAATTTGTTGATTTTTCAAGCTTTCAACTGTAAGAGAGATATTTAAAGCTATTCTTTTTGACCTTTTAAAAACTATATAATGCTTTGTAAATTTTTTTAGCTATTCAAAAATACGAACCCAGTTTCTTAGACTGTGTTGATTTTCCAGTTCTGTCTACTCCTTCTATTATAATCAAAGCGCCTCTCTTTACTGGCATTTTCCAATCTGGAAAATAATTAATATATTTATGTTTTTCCCCAACTGTTTGTCCCATACTTTGACACGCCCTGCAACTCAATAGCTGGACAGATTTTGACACAATGAGGTGTTGTTGAATTCCACAGCATTGTGACATCTATACATATAAATAAAATTGTGTCTATTTCTAATAACTCAATGCAACTTCGATCCGGAATAAATGTAAACCAACCATAAAAATCTTTTGTATGATTTTCAGCACCTCACATAAATTAGGTTTTTTCCACTAAACTGCTCATTATATTTTTGAAAATTAGTAATCAAACTATGTATTGATCACAGAACAAGTACAAATTACAAATAAATACAGTCATAATTGGTACGACTATACACACACAATAAAATTACTACACACAACATCATTCAAAAATTCATAATTTGACATCCTGATTTTCAAGAAGTTTACAACCTTTCTACCTGTTAAAGTGTTTTGTTTAATACTTTTATAAGTTATTCATTTTCGTATTAATATACTTTATATATTTTACAACATGCAAATAGCTCATTTTAGAGTAAAAGTTTCTAAAAATGTAATGATAGAAAAAGAGTTAACAACGGATAAAACAACAAAATATTTAATTCTCCTGTCTTTCACAGATTTCTAGGCAAAGGTTTGTCACACATTCTAGATTTGCAGATTTGCACCGAGTATAATTATATCAGATAATATTTTTATTACTGTTTTAACATTAATTGTGAAAAAACATGCCAGTTATTTAGTGGTTGGTTGTTGCAGTCGGGTTTTTTGTTTTTTAATAACATAGGATAATTTAAAATTCAACCCACCGTCATGTAAGTCCTATAGTCAATCGTTGCCTGTCAGAATTTAAGTAACAGAACACAATTACTTCTACCTTATTTGACTCGGGACAGATTATTGAACTAATTTAACACCAATTAACCATTACGTGTATAATGCAATGAAACAATCACGAACCAACATGTAATAAACTTTGTTAACATTTAAGAGGCGGGAAAAATTACACTGTTACATTACACTGACATCTGTCATGACTTATCACAGGTTAGATCACCGTTATCGCAATATAGTAACCGAAAAACTTTTTACAGATTTATCTTATTAGACAATTATTCGTCCTGTCACCTTGCAGGTATTCGTTTTTCTCATCCGTACAAATATTGTAACCTAAAATGTGGATGCCTAAGTCACAGTTTTCATATAGAACCTTCTCATTACATGTTTAACGGACTAGTATCATGGAACGTAAGAAATTTAAAATTAATTATTTTTAAAAACCTATGTTTTAAGTATTGCTTTGACACAAAGATTGTTTACGAGATTTGTACTGATGAGAAAAATGGACTATAAGTATACTACGCGTCTGTCATTTAATATTAATAATTTAAAATTGTGCGAATCTCTACGAGAAAAATTTAAACTAAATGTTATATTAACATAACGTGAATTGAAACGTTTAAACAACATGTGAAAGCACAGTTGTTACAACGCTACTAAAGAATAGACGTGTATATGATTGATAAACATGTCTGGAAATATTTTACAATTATCGTACTTGTACTCGTACTCGTTAAAATCTAGACTTAGTCTTGCAAGTACAAGTACATGTAAATACGCGTTCCAAAGAATGGCACCACGAGTATTTAGGCGTACGTATCAAATAATGTACTTTTCGAGTCCGTATCGTAATTCCATCCTCGATGTACCTGATATGATTCGATATACCTTGTGTGAGGGTTCCGTTCATAATTACTTTGCAAATATATCCAAAATTTTTCAATTTTGATTATTATTCATTGAATTTTGATTGATATTGATAATTTTATCGAATAACATAATGAATATAATTTGTAATAGAAATAGATACCCTATATGATAAGATTCGTAAAGTTACCTACTAAGAAAGTGTAAGTACGTTGTTTAATAGATTATTTTTAGATTACCTCCTACATACTCGATACGCGATGACGCACTTGGGCGTTTGCGTTCCATCCGTATATCTGTACTCTCCAAACTTATGAAAGCCTCTATACTTCTAAAGACTGCATACTTATAAAGACTCAATACTCCTAAATACTCAATAAGCGTTCGATGGCTTACTACACGCCCATACGTTTTGGCAAATACTTAGTCTTAAAATCTTTTGGCGTAAATACCCCTCACCTCTAGCATTTTCATGACAATTACTGATATATACAAATTATGATCATAGCCGAATGCTAGTCCAGCCTAAATGACATGAAATGAATCTTCAAGTCATTGGTGAAGGTTGTTGATTAACTGCCAAACCACTGTCAAAACAGGGCTGTCAAAACTGGCTGTAAAAACTTGTTTGGCGGGGAGCGGAAGCTGCGCGAAACCGCGGTCGGTTGAACATTCCTGAGCTGCGTTGTTTTTTGACTCATTTTCAGGGTGAAGTTAGCTGAAATTGTAACTTTGCACACACCACACGACAGGGACACGGAGTTGACTTAATAGCAGTGAACTGTGTTACTCGACGGAAGCAACTTGCTGTTACGCCGCGCTTCGTATCGTAGGTCTTTGTTTTAAATCTTTAATTAGTTAAAGTTTTAATTTTTATGTATTATTTTAAAATATGAAGAAAGGATATAAAGTGACTGACGTGAAGCGGGAGAAGAAAATCGGCGTTGCCGCGGGAAATCTACAGGAGCTTATTGATAAATCATGCATAAAGTTGGGTGTAAGTTGAAATTGTTTATAATGCTTCGTTTTAATCTTCACTTACAGTTATTTTGCTTTATTACTGTTATGTTATAAGTTTAATTTATTATTTTGCGGTATTGGAAGTTAAAGGCGGCGTGCTGCCGATTTAGGTCAAGGCTAGTTTGGTAGCCTTGACATCGTACCTTGGCCTAATTCGATTTACCGCTTTCAGTTCAATGTCAGTCGGTCGGAGTGCCGATTGTTCGTGGCTGAAGATGGTACCCAGGTCGACGATGACGATTATCTGAACACTCTGCCGCCGCAAACACTTTTTATACTATTGAAAGATAAGGAACAAATGGTAACTGGTATGTTTTGAAATTTGAACAGGAATGCCATGCCGCTTGGAATTAAAGACCTCTCCTCTCGAAATCACGTATTTGCAATTGATTCCTGAATTCTTCATTTATAAAACAGGTAGTTAATTATATCTTTGTCATCATATCGATTATTTATCATCACTTAAAGCAATTTAATGTTAACGTGTTTTGGAACTGAACTTATTTACCTTGAAACCTTATCGCGACTTGTCAATATCTGTCCTTATTGAAGAAAAAAAGCGATCATAGCTCGACGACTTCAATGATCAAACAAGTTGAGCAACAACAGGCGTGGTTGGTAGGCAGATTGGTGACTTTTAGTGGTAAAACAATCGTTTTCGTGCTTCAAAAGGCATATATTTTCCTGTTATTATCATTAGGTGGCACCTGTTGAGCCTTCAGTTGGCATAATTATTTCGGGAACTTAGGTTGGCCACTGACTCCTCTGTCAATCTGCGTTGGAGCAGCACGTTACAGTTTCCCCTAGGCCTCATCAGACATAATGATATATCCGTGTTCTGTATCAATCAATGAATTCCATAAAAAAACATAGGTTTGTTAACCTGTTACTTTAACTAGAGTTCAATCCATGTTTGTTTCACATCCCCGCGCGTGGGAATCTATTTCTTTTCTGGGATACAATACATTAGAAACGTCCTAGTGGTGTGTTGTTAATGACCAGCTAATCAGATGAACGGTCTGCTATTTTGCCTGCTTAAAACATTTAAAAAAAGTGTTACGAAAGTACGCCGTCGGTGATCTTATCTAGGTCCACCAACCGTCTCATTTGATTACCAATTATTCCTGTTGGTCCGAGGGGTATGCATCTCTTGTCACTTGTATAGTTCAGGTATCAAAATCGGCATTTAAGCAGCATTTTCTAGAAAAAATTGTATGTCCAGTTATAAATTTTCCGCTTGTGAACTAGTTCAAGTACCTACCAAAATCTGTATTTCTGCAGAATTTTCTAGAAAAAACGAGCACACATTGCTATCCTTTCTATGATTTGCTTCAATTATTAAAACAGCAAATAAATTGTTTCGGTACACTAGATATACTTGTATTTATAACATTTATTTCAGACTTCGACTACTACTATAATTTAATTAGGTCAACAAAAAAAGACTACATCGACACAGGAATGGCCGCTAAAGAGTTCCTCGAATCCAACTTTAAGGAAAAGTTCAAGGTGTTTCAGAAGTATATTGCTGCTGCTGATGATGCTCGAACATTGCTGAGTGAAAGGAGTCAGGATCCTGACTGGTTCGAAGGTGGGTAACAACACACACGCTGTATATTTTCATCTTTGCTTTCGCATCTTGTTAAGTGAGGAAATAATTTATAAATACGTAAGCTTTCAGTATTTCATCATTCTCACATTCGTTGCTTATGATCTGTCTACGTACTGCTTTGGCTTCACTTGTTTTATTACTTCCAGATGTGGTACCGCACTCCAATATCTTCATATACACATATAATAATATAAATAAATACATATATTTCAGTAAATGTTAAATGGGGTCCACACTAATGATTCCTGTTTAACAATTTTCAAAGTTCGTTAGAAATTTTATTTTTTAATCGCTTTATTTTTTTTCTCAAAACATTTTAACGATTGTCATTATGTAGTTAGTTAGTTTAGTAAGAAATATGCGAAGTAACTGAATATCAACTGAATTATCCGCCTAGTAACCCAGTCCCATACTAGCAGACCAGGGTTTCGACGTGAAACGGTGACTGAAGTCAGTTGTTTGATTATATTATCAAGTTCTTAATATTATTCCTGGTGAAACTTGCCTGGCCAGCTACCACCCTCTTGAGTCAGCCGCTAAGCGACTTGTTGCGATCCAGTTAGTGATTTTTTACCTGTATAGTGTTTGCTAAATAAGCTGTAAGTAATATTTTAGGTCTGGAACCTTCGGAAAAAACAAAAGAGCAATCCATGTCGAAGCGAGTAAAAGATCGTATGCGAGGGTACTACTACAAAACGAAGACTGCGCTACAAGCGTCAGAATTGTACGTTCGCTCCAAAAACGGTTCTGGTAAGAAACTTATCGACCAATTCCTTCTAGAACTCAGAAAACTTCTGGAGTGTAGGAAGTACAACGAAGGTTACTTCAACCGAAAAGCAGATAGAAAGCTACGTCTGTGTGATCAAAATGGTGAATTCGAATGTGGGGGTTTGTGGAATAGCGACCAATGTGCGTACACTGGCGAACATATTATCAACCCCTATAGAAGTCGCGAGGAACGAATCATATTCCAAACTTGGAACCTAGACCATAGGATCGAGTTATCTCGGTCGATTATTCCGAAGATATTGCAGGCCATGGATGGTTTGTATAACAACAATGTGAAATGTATTTCCTGCTCGAAAGATTTCCGTCAAGGAATTGTTGATGCAGACAAATATTTCCTACAAATTTTCACCAAGGAAAACCTGAAGCTAGTACACATCGTTTGCCATTACAAAGGCAAACACGATGCCGAATCTGATGTTTACACTGTGTGCCGAAAATGTTTTCAAGTTGGTAATGCAAAATTTAATAACTAAGCGCAAATATACATTCGTAAAATATTTGCGAGGCGTACCTACTTCATGATACCTAAATGTTCGTTTAAACCACATTAACGAGTCACGGTTACGTACAAGTGAGATGAGATCGTATAATTTATTTATACTTCAGCCATTCCTTTGCCACTTTAGATCTTTAACATTAATTACCTTTTATGTCCGCAATAAAATATCTAGGATTTCAATAAGGAGCAATTCTACAAATTATATTACAACAGTAAACACATAGGTCTATTATATAAGAAAAACTTAATACTTTTTTTCTTATCATTTTAACAGCTCTTAAATGACTATAATAGATTATGGTAAATCAGCACAAAATAGTTTAATTGATAAGTATGACTCGATTAAGTTATTATTAGTAAAACCTGAAATTTTTGATCACATTAAATTCTCACACTCAACGAGTACAGTGCTGAGACAGCAAACTGAGACAGCCGAGAGAGCTGGGTGGGTGAACAATTTAAAAACTACAATGATACCGAGTACCCGACCGAGAGCACTATCTCACCCATTGTGAGACTTATTACCGGTCACTACACTGACTTTATTTGTTGGAAAAACTGACACTGATGTATACGAAAGTAGAACACGAATAACTAAATTCAAGCATTTCCATTAAAATGAAGGAAACACTTTTTTCACCTTTTGAATTTACCTTGTGATCTAAACAAAAATATATTATGTTTTGAATGTGCCAAAATAATAAATTGTCTATGGTAAGATTAGAATAAGTTATTAATCAAGTGATTTAATATCATGTAGCCTTTTGAGGTAGTGATTATTTGTAACTTGAATATTATAACGATGTTGTAATTGTTTAATAGATACAAGGATTTTTCTATTCCTTAATTGATCTCCTCTTCCCTCGTTAGTTTAGGATATAAGTAAATTATACATTTAATCAATAAATTTAAATCAAATGATAAACATTGATTTATGAAATGTTAAACAGTACTAAATTATTTTTGTACTATGTTAAGGAATTGCATTCCTATATCCTATATTTAGAACTGGTTGTGTAACATATGTTTCTCTAATCAAATATAATAAAAGAAATTGTAATATTGTAATGAGTTAAATCATGCAATGACATGTTTTATATTGTATGACAATCTAACATTGAATCCAAGGTAACAAAAACCTCGATTTTATACAGGGTTTAGCTAGACCATAATAAACAAATACTGGAGGTGATCATTGAATTTCTTTATAAGTTTCCTTTTTCAAACATACGCTATAAAATACGTTGCTTCCGGCCTTTCTTATAATCTAGGCTAAAAGCCTAATCACAGCTTAGATTTTTTACTATTTGCTACTTGTCCTCAAAATTCTTTACAATAAATTTGCACAGAATAGTCTCGTTTAGTATTTACATTAAAATATTCGAATCTTATGAAGAATTTCACGATCACCATACTAAAAGTAGCTAAAATAATTATTGGTTGTTCAATACCGAGAATTTAAAAACGGTCATGGTTTTCAAAAAACCGGTATATTTTTAATAATCAATTTAATTTTAAATGGTCAATTTGTCATCAGAATATAATTTCGGTATTAAATTATATAAGAGGTATATACTATAAATAATACTAATATGTTATGTTTTCTAACAAGAATTATATTCTTATCCAATCAGCTACAATTTAGGTACGTCCACTTCCCAATAGACACCAGCCAACAAGCAGCAGAAATATATTTTCCTTTTACCGGACTGTTAAAAAATAAGTGACTATTCACACACACTGCGACATTTCACACACATGCACATGTAAACCGACGCCGCATCGTAAATCTTATTCTGAGCTGTCGTTATTAATAATCCTTAAGGTAGAAAATCGACCTAGTAACCCAATTCAAAGCTAAATAAAGTAACTTTGTACCTGACCTAGGTCGACGTGGGTTACAAGATAAAATAGGGTTAGAGGACATGCTTCAAGTAATATTTTCTATCATGATATTTTTATATTTTTTAAAACTAGAATATGAAGAGTTCATATAGAGAATATATATATGTATTTATTCCAAGAATGCATAGGCTTCTAGAATTCTACTACCAAAAGAATAGTATAGATTTAAAAATTGCGCCATATCAAATGTCATTTTTGGCGGTAAATGGCGCACAGTAAACAGGTACATAGTATCTATTGTTCTAATATTTTACCGGAAACATTTTGTTTTAGAAGTTGTCTAGTTTATTGTCGATGGATTTATTATTTAATTAAATTCACCGAATTATAACTATGTTAAAAGTTATGATATGCATTTTGTAATAAATTAATTTGTAATATGCCTTTAGTATAATTTCATTTGATGTATGTCATGTTTTAGAATCAATTTTATTTATAGACTGAGATTTTATTATCACTGTGACTTTGAATAATTTTAGGCAATAATTGTAGATCACGTGATTTTTTAAAGTTTATAGTTGAATATTAATAACATTATTTCACTAGGGTAACTAATCTAGTTGTTAATATATATAACACTATCATTTTAAGTAGGTGATTAGCCAGATTCAGGAAAATGATATTTTACCTTATTACACGTATAATAATTTATAATTATGCATCTAATTTTGTATTATTGAAGGTATACCGAATTATATAACTACCGCCACATTTCAATGTATTCGTTTGCATAATAATTATGGTAAAACAATGTAAATTAACGAAATATAACTTCATCTATTTTATTCAAACTTTTGATCATGACATCCTGCATTAATGATTATATTATAAAATAATCAGTACGTATTTATAATGTACTAGATACTGTATGTTTACATTGTTATTACTATAGTAGTCTGTAATATAAATGTTAGACAAAAAAGTTTACTTTATTGTTTATGACATAATAATATTAATGTAGTGATATATTGAGAGCAATATTTATAAAGATTATGGTGTTGTAGTTAGAATTATTGTGATTTCTGAAACATAGCATGTGCAGGGGCGTAGCTACTGCCGTATCAAACTACGAGGTCCCCGGGCTACAAAGGCCGTACAAAGAACGCGTGTAATTAAAAAATACTAAATGTTATGGACAACATGACTTAATCTCGTGCTTTCCGTAAAAAAACGCCACATAAACTGACATACAATTTTCACTTCCGAAATGACAAGTCAAAAAAAGCAATCTCTTTTTTCCCGGGATAAGCGGGTGCCCAAAAATGGCAACATTCTACTTCAGTTATTACAGGATTCCCCAAGGGGAATAAATATTTTTTTAATTTAATGCAGGCATTTTTGTTACTTTTGTAAGAAATTTTTACCCATCATTTGCGATAATAATATGTTTAAGATGTCACAATAATGAAAATTTGAATTATCAGAAGTAGGTTCATGAATGGCAACTGTAGTCGCTTCCAGAAAGCTTTATAGTGATATTCATTTACGATGTTTGTAGATATAGGTGTTATAATAAATTATACAGTATTACGTGATATTACCCTACCCTACCTTTCCGTAGTATTTTAAAATTCGAACAATTAGTTGATAGTTGTTTAGAATTACATATTGTTGACGTAGCGTGTGCTAAATTGTGTGTAATTGCAAGGGTATGACGTAGTTAGAAACTTTGCTTTGCTGTTTTAGATCTTGGTTTATGTGTAGTAGGTAAAAATATTTCCACCTGTAATTAATTCTCAATTCTCATGCATGCGACCCACTTCTTACCTCTCTGCAATAAAGATAATATTATATAATATCTCTTTTTAAAGCTTAGATTTCCTCTAATGTGATTCGTGAAGTAGCATTTATTTCACAAGCAATTTCTAACTGTGTTATTAAAATACCGTTTCATTAAAACGCGCACAATATCTGTTTGTAGCAAGTTTGATATTAATAAACATGAGTTTTTGAAATGTTTGGTTTTTGCAATTTATATGAAAAGTCCGCAAATCTGTTAAACCATTATTTGAGTAAACAATTATTTTGTCAATATGAGAAAAAGTGACTAAACTTACACTTGTGTACTTCACCTATATTACAAAAAATTTAATAAAATAATATCATTATTTATGGTGTCATTTATAAATGGCAATATAGACCTTTTGTATCGAGTTAGGCCCACTATTGAAAGGGATATGCAAAATATTGTCAAGGCACTTTTATTTCAATTGATTTGTAATTCAAACCATACATATGAATTTACTGACTGTCACAGAATTTTTTATAACATGATAAATATTCTAAGAATAATTTCAAGTTATCAGTCTTTACATCGATTACTAATATTAAAAAAAAACTATTTTGTTGTAATGAATGAAATAAATTATGTGAGTTAATTAAATAATTCTTTTATTCCTTCACAAAATATATTTCTAGTATGTAATGGCTATGTAGACATAAACCCGTTGACAGCCAGGAAAAATGGAAAGAAGTGAAGCTATAGGCATATCGCTCATGCAACCGGGATCAATTACAATATATATATAATTATATATATATAATACTAATGGATTCCAGACACACCACAACATATTGCTTCAGGACGGGTGAGAGAAGATTGAGTATCATTACAGGATAGAAAGAAAGAAGAAAACTGGCTCTCCCAATAATACAATACCCACTACAGTTAGTATAGTATTTTAGGCCGTCCCAATACGGGCCAAATGAAGTAACTAGAAATGTACTAAGTATAGATCTGTACAACTAATTATTGTCAAAATATTTTGAGTTTGTAATTTAAAAAGAGTATGTAAGGTTGTTGAGATTCGGATTTCCTTCAGGTTTTTAGAAAATGCAGAACTGTTTAGCTACAGATTTTGTCATTGCACGACAACGCATTGGGAATCTTTTTGGTTTTTCTGACGTATCTGGGCTATGGATACTAACCACCTTATGAATTATTTTTAGGAATTCAATACTTTTGATTAGAAAATTAATTAAAAATATTGATTGATGAAACAGGAGATTAAATATTAATTTCAGGAAAAGAATTACACTATCCCAGAATTTATAAAAAAAACCATCTTATCCTACTAATTTTATAAACTAGCTGTACCCGCACCTTCGCTTACACACATACATTATATTTTTATTACCAGTAGACTAAAAATCCCATACAAACTTTCATCCCGTAACCCAAGGTAACCCTGGTATAATTAGGGAGGAAAAGTTTCCTAAATGATAAGAATTTCTCGAGATTTAAAGTAATTCCAAAAATAAATACTACATATATTGAGAGGCATTTTAGTACAAAATGTCACCCCCCTTTTCTATCCTTTATAGGATGAAATTAAAGAAAGGCTGACTTTAAATTGAAGGTATTATATATATACACGTATCACCCAGGAGCTGGTATTGAAAATTTCAAAATATTCACATTATTTTGCCTTATTTTTCTTTTCAAATCAAAAAATTGAGAAACACGTTTCATGATTTTAAATAAGGCACGTTTGTTGCAAATTTCAAGCAAATCGGTTGACCCTTAAGAAAATACCCATACAAATTTTCTTCTCTTATTCCAGGCAAACCCGGGAAACATTCGGAAAGAAAAGTATACTAAATGTTAATCGGGGATATAAGTAGATAATAACTAGACATAATTTCATAGAAATATGTCCGCGGGCTTTACGGGATGTGCGTTCAGACAGACAGACAAACAATAATTCCAAAAAAAGATTTTCGTGCTCTATCTCGATATTAGAGTGCCCCCTCATCAAAATTAAAAAAAAAATTTCAATGTACAGGAAAAATGCACTAAGTTTTATAATAGTATAGATGCGAATGTTTGTATGTTTGTTTTTTACTCTTTCACGCAAAAACTGCCGAAACGATTTTCATGAAATTTGGCAGACACGTAAAGGGTAACTTGGATTAACATATAGGATAGTTTTTATCCCGGAATTCCCGCGAGATCAGAATTTAATCGGGGAAAACTTCTACGCGTATAGCTTCTAAACAAACATATTAATATAAAACTAACGAGTCTGTCTTCCCGGAAAGTCCGCGGGATCGGGAGTTACTCGGATAAAACTCTTGCGCGTACAAAGAAGCGGGTTCAGCTACTAGGAACTGAATAGTTTTCTCTAAGGAATATGGGACTAAAATGGAACGAAGAATCCTCCTGCACTAATTTGCCTTACTCTGGAATAACACAGACTACTTTTTATCAACATACCAGGCGGACGAAGCCGCGAGCAGACCCAAGTTATTAAATAAAAAGTCAATTCAAATCTTACAATAAACAAAACTTCCCCGTAATGCAGTCTGTCTCTCTTAACATGCTTTATAAAGTTTCGATTCGTAGTACTGTGAATATCGAAGCATGGTGGTGTGATCCAAGACTTAGTAACCAATAGATAAGACTGACTCCCTAATTACACAAGCTTCTCATTCTTCTCTCTGGTGCCACTTTTATACATATCTATGTATGCAAAGCATAGTTTACCACCCTGTATTAAATTTCCACTTGGCACTGGAAATATGGTCAAGATTCCTACAAGTTCATAAGATTTTCCAATACCGTAAGACTCTGCCATTACGTACTCTCCAAGGAAAACCGCTGGAAATACCAAACGTTATTTTAATTATAAGAGTACGTTCAATATTCAATATCTGAGTTTAAAAAGTGTCTGTCTATGGGAGGGAAATAAAAAAAGCGATCTTTCTTCTGTAGAACATTGATTGCGCGCCCTACCAATTTTACTACGGCTTTGTACATAGTTGAATAAAAAGCCGCTTGCTAAACTGCCAGCAAGATGAAAAGAATAGCTTCGCTATAGTGAAATATTATGAGAGCTGGTTCCACTGCCATCGGTAAGGTGGAACGGCGACTGTCGAATGACAGAGTGGATAATATTTTATAAGTGGAGCTAAGCCATCAAAACAACGGTTCCTTCCTCATCTGTTTCCAGATTTGATTGCTTTTACTCTTTTCAGTAAGTACGGATTTTTAAGAAACATAAAAATATCTACTTATGCTTTTAAAACCCTACCGACTGAAACTTTTAAGAAATTGAAGTAAGTTACGACGTAAAACCAATAGAATTAGATCTACAATTTATAATACTTGTGTAGAAAACTTTAAATTGCTTTAGTAAAGTTAAAACACGTACCTCGTAGTCTGCTGCCGGCTTCCGCTGCAAACGACACAAAAAGTACTCAAATCAACAGTGAAAACTTGAATACCGATTGACGCCCTGTTATCACCAGTTTCCTACAATCTCGTACCACTGATAAGATTTTCTTTCTCACAAGCTTTTATTTAACTTGCAGTGTATTTAATTTGATGGTCAGTTCGGGTCAAATCTTACAAGCTTAATTAAACCTCTCCCTTTACACTACGGACCTGAAATTTTGCATTAACTTTCCGTCCTGATGACAATGCATTTTGATGATAACCGTGACTAAATACTCGGTTCAGGATTGGCCCCCACAAGCGAATTCTTCAACGGTTAAAAATACAGTTATGAATTTTATGTGCCTCTTCGTAGCAAGGCTTAAAAATGAAAACTTGTTTTTAAATATTTTAATAAAGCTTTCGTTTCCTTTTCTGTTTTTTTGACTAGGGAATGCTAAGGTGGACGAAATTATAAATGTAATTAAATATTGATATTAACACCAGACGGACATAGTGAGATGGACGAACTCATACTCAAAGGAGTATAAGTTGAAATGTGGCGTGAGACAAGGTGGATTGACTTCTCCTAGGTTTTTTAACCTATAAATAGAAAATCTGATAGATGAGCTCAGCAGAGGCAGAGTTGGAGCGGGCAGCTCGATGACTGCTAAGTTTATTAACAACATCAGTTAACATCATCAGTCATATCATATCATAACATCAGTTGGCACGTACTCGTTGGTTCGCTCGGTGTAGTGATGCAGTTAAAATAACCCTTTCCGGCTGCGGCGGCTGAAGAACAGGATTTACCTCCTAACAACCATCATGGACCGAATGGACTGTCCGTTGGTGCTTCTGCTACACGTTAATGATCTGCTCGTGCCGGGTATTTACGGGTACACAGATGACAGCACAGTTGTGGAGAGCTACATTCCGACTGCCAGAGCCAGTAAAGCTCAGAAATCTGACACAGGAGTCTGTGCCACATGCCGACGAACATAAAGAGATGTTATATACATTAATTGTTTGTTAATACATCACTATTATTTAATGACGAAATCATTATTTAATGTGAATAATCACCATTGAAATTTATTGTTATTATCTTTTGTTTTCATTAATTTTACTGATTCAATATTATAAATTATTTTTATTGGCGCTGAATTTCTGTAGTCTCT
This sequence comes from Asbolis capucinus, assembly GCA_018249125.1. Lineage (NCBI taxonomy): Eukaryota > Metazoa > Arthropoda > Insecta > Lepidoptera > Hesperiidae > Asbolis > Asbolis capucinus. The sequence continues at coordinate 32,960 of DWJZ01000362.1, forward strand.
TATTTAAATTTAATCAGATAAATTTTATCAAGTTGTTAATAATAGTTGTAGGGAATATGGATGATAGCAGTCACAAATAAATTAAATAATAATAATATAATGTCCTGAAGTTACTTTTCATTTTTTGATAAGCGACCTTTATGTTAAAAATAACATACATATATTCAAAGGAATGTAACAGTAGATTTGAGTTTGTAGTAACTGTAATTATTGACCCTGGTTGCTTGGACTGCTTTTCTTCTTCCTTCATCTGCGTGTCTGTCTCGCATTTTTTTTGCGGCAACGCGTTTGTGACAACAATGGTGCTAACGCTAGGTTTTTTTACCGTTTTGAGTTGTCCTAATATATTATTATATACATATATTATTATTACATTTGTTTGTCACTTAACTCCTCTTAATCAGCTGGACTTGGTTGAAACCTTGTATGTAGTCTGTATATTTAAATGGGTACCTAGTTTGAAAACACAATTGGATCTGGTAGGTGTCGCTGCTGTAGGTATGTATGTCATCAAACCACCGGATAGGTCAACGTTTGTACTTGCCTTAATCTACACTAATATTATGAAAAAAGATTTGATTGTGTGTGTGAGGAAAATACGCACCAGATCTACTCTGCCGATTTGAATTTTAGTTTTTCTAATAGACTCCTATATTGTCCCTGATAAACATAGGCTGTAAAATATAAAAATGTTTTCAAAGAGTTAGGGGTCCGTAAGAAAACCTCCATATTGTAACCAAATATGTAAAAAAAATACCAAAAAGAAATCCTTATATCGCATACGCTGCGGAAATTGTTGCCAATAGAGCAACGTGATGTACTACAGTTTTATAGAGGACATCAATATTTACTAATAAGTCTACGACACACTATGTCCAAGTGAAAATAAATTTCATGACGTTCATAAGTGTATTGAAAATACGTAGGTGAATAAATTATTTTTGACTATGACTTTGACTTTATGAAATACATATATTTTTCTGGTTACTCTTCTTCCAAAACGAAGGGTGTTTCTAGTGTAGTTTACTTATACAATTCACAATACAGTTTACTTATACAGTTCACGGGTCCTGGATGGTAGTGGACTCGGTCATTTGGAAGGCGTGCGTGGGGATACAGATCCAACACACAGAGGCCCCTTCGAGACACCTTACTGTATTGTGATGTGGTACACAAGGTGGATACCACCCTCGATTACACAATATGATACATCCAAAGGTGGTCCCCACTGTGTGCACAGGAACAATTTTTAGACAAACTCTACTCTATATACGGGGCTATTGTGTTGTAATGTCGAGAGCTGGTAAATGGGCTATGAGATA
>DWJZ01000363.1:0-34261 GCA_018249125.1 Asbolis capucinus
TGTGAGTTGTCGAAAGATATTTATTTATAACTAATTAATACTTTTTTAAGTTCTCCTAACTTATTTTGTCATTTATCAAAAAGTGCCGTCTTCTGACTCTTATCCTTAATGGGTCCCTTACACGTAACGAGTACAGTAAACCGTAACTAGGCCGAGTGAGCAGGATGGACCAAAAATGTTAAAAAAATAAATTTTATTGCCTTAAACCAAAATCATGGCAATTGTTCTCAAAAAGTTCGTAAAAAACGACAATGTTCATTCGTGTCGGGCACAAGGCCGAGGGCACTGTCTCATCACTACTTGTTACGCGTCTGAAACCCATAAGGATCTTATCAGAACTCGCCTATCTTCCTTGTTGTCCTCTCTCGCAGAGGATTCCCGCGCGGCGGAGGTGTATCCCACTGCCCTAAGAGCAGTGACTGGTCTCGCTGCTGCAGTACCAGCGCGGGACACGCTCACTGTCCCCACGCGGAACAGCTGTACAATATTTTTATATAATGTTAGTAATGGAATTGATACAACAATATATTTACCATTTTAAGAATTTGTGTATAAAGCTACTGTTCGGGAATTTCATATATGAAAGAAATTCAATTTTTTTTGGAACCACATACATACATTTTGGAATATCATACATAAAACTAAATTTAGCGTCTAGCGATATTTCGTCTTTTGATAATAAGTACATTTTATGTATCTTTTACAAAACTATAAATATACCAAGTGTCGATTGATACATGTTTGTGCTCTGTTTATTTGCATTGCAATGCCTAGTGCCTCATATCCCTATGACTAAAACTTTATTACAGGGGGTAAGACAATTTAGCAGCACGTATATACTCGATCGATTATAATGTAAATGTTTTCGTATCGTACTCGAGCGCTAACTTATAACGCAATTTAAAATACATATTGAAAGAAAAAACTAATGAAAATATATAGTAATCCATGCTTACTCCAGTGCCAGTTCTACTGGGCAGTCTACCAATCCCAGCGGTGCGCACAGTCTGCTGGAAGGCTTGGTCCTCTCGCAGGGAGCGGGTATCAAGAGCTGGGGCCACGTCATTAAACCCACTATACAATTCATCATCATCATCAAGCACTGTACGCTTGCCTGAATCCTGACGCGAGATATTGTAACGCGAACCCAACATGCCGTATGTCACACTAATACAAAAACTAGAAATAAATTTTAATTTGAAAATCTTCCCGGACAGCCTCAATGAAGCGTGTTGGTTTGTTGTGACGCTGTAACTATGGTAACGGGTCTCACAGTTATTAGATCAGAAACGTCACAGACCATAAACAGAGAAAATTATCAGTCTACGTTGTGACGTAAGGTCTGTGGACATTGGGATAATTAACGATTAAGTATAATTAAGAATTATTAAAGAAACATTTGACTTTAAAGATTTCAATAAAGATAATTATAATTAAAATCTTTCTGCGTAAGTAAATTAATATATATTTTCAAATATGTTTTGGTAGTTTCGATATTTTAATGAGCCCTAGAATTTGAGCAAGATTTCCAAAAAAAATTCACTAATAATGGTTTTCCTTTGTCACCATACCTATAACCTACGTAGTCCCCTAATTGATATTTAATGTAGTCTAATAATTAAAAAGACGGTAATCCAAACTAAATGCATCAAATCCTATAAATGATTTCGGAGATATGCAGCTACAAACACATATATTTAATAATGATACTTACCCATATACGAAGTAGATCGGTAATATGTTGTATAATATATTTTGCTTTTCTAATAAATATATATATATATATAATATCATCACATACATGTAGGTAACATATCGATTGATAACTCCACTTTTTCAATTGGGTAAAAATGTAGCAAAATTAATAAAATATGCATTTAGTATTGTATAATTAAAAGAAATATTTTTTTTTCTTATTTACTTTTTATATTATTAGAACAGCTAGATATTGATAATAACTACTGTTTTTATTTTAACATCATGGCGCTTTTTGATTTAAAAATGTATGAGACACTCATGGTGGTAGATTCCAAAAAAAATACGTCTATAAGTGTATTGCAAATAGCTTCACGAAATAAACGATTTGACTTTGTCTATGGTAAACTGAACTTGCTGTAACAGGATACAAAATAAGTAAAATAAATTTGTCATCATTTTTATTACACGATTCTAAAGATGTTTACAATCAAGGTCCATCACGACATCGTCACACCAAAAAAATGAAAATCTAAATCAAATTTCTGTCTGCAAAATTATATCCAATAAAACGTTAACATGATTCTTACAGAACTTTGCTTTTGGAAGACAGAATATAACCATGGACATTAATACGATTAGATAGTACAATCGGTTTGTACTACAGACTTACTTATTATAAGATACAATATAGGTAAGCTTTATAAGACCCTCTATTAAACCAGTTCTACATTGCCATCTGTTTTTATTACATTCAAAATATTAGTTATAAAAATAAAGGCATTTTTTATGTATCTATGAAAACTAATGATTGTTTTAATGGTCGTATTTACAGACGTTAAACATAACACTTAGTGAGTCCAGTATATAGCTGAATATTAATTCAAAAGGGATTATTTATTTTTAGTGACCCTAAAAGACTAGTAAGAAATGCAGGTATTAATATTTTTGTACACTTTTTTCCTATCAATTAGATAACACGACGTAAAAATTAATAGAAAACTCACAAAGTTCCTATTAACAGAGATATGACTTATGTTAACAGGTATAGTATAGAATAACAAATCCACATACATCATTACATATACATTAACATGATTGAGTATGACACACATAGACCAATTATGAAAACAAAACTATCGAACTGATTCAAAACAATACACCGTCTTTCAGTGATAAGTTTCTAGAGATATAATATTATAGATATTAAACCATTTGCTCTCAATTTGTCGCCAATTCGGATACGATACAGATAACCTGTGCTCTAGAATTCTACTTGGCACCGACATTCGAGACTTCATTTTAGTACTAAAGGACAATTAATTTCATCGGTTAATAGGAAGAGCGGATTAAATTCCCACCGCAAGGCAACATTCCCATTTCAAATAGATTTAGAGCGAGCCCAAGCGTGGCATCAAAATTTCGACGAGGGTTATCGACAAGACAAGGTTAACTTATCGTGCCCTCCGAGGTACAAAAACTTTTTCAAAACTGCTGTTACAATTACTCATGATCGATACGTAAGCATGTGAAGTGTGCAAGCGACAATGCCTTTAAACTTGGAATAGGAATATTTTTCGTCAGCTTGTCATGGCCGCTGCAATACCGGTAGGGTTGGGTAATCTACCATAAAAAAGTATGACAGCGGCCATAACGTCGCAAGATGGCGACAAAATATTCCTATTAAAAGTTTGAACATACTTTATAGTACTTGGTTCAAATCGTGTCTGAGTAGATTGCCTAACTAGGCTTTACCTCTAGGAGGCGAACCGTGGGACTAAACAAATAGGCTTTGCGCTGGAGAAAATCGGAAGACATTGTTTTATTAAGAAAAATAATTTACTTCGCGAATAATGCGTCTACAAAATGGAAAAAATGGAAGCAGTTATCCCTAGAAAGGCGGTCATAGTCGTCAGACTATGAAATTTCACTTCTAGCATACGAGAAATCTGTATGGCTTTTATTTGTAGTACAAATCAGGTCGTTAGTGCGGAGGTGGCCTAAGCTTGCGACAGTCAATATGAAAATGGAATTTAAATTTGCATAATGATTACATTAAGAACTTTTGCAACGCCATCTGTTAACAATTGATACAATGAGGGATTGGGTGATTTTGCCTTAATTTTAGAATATTAAAAACATTTGTAATAAATAAGTCACTATATAAAAAAATGTATGTTACTCCGCTTTTGCACTAACAGCCTTTTATGTGGGTTCTGATGATAAACAAACAAATTCCAAATCATCTTAATATTAGTTATTTTGTATGGTTGAAGTTCTAACAATAAATTCTTTTGACTGAATAAATACACACATAATAATTCTATATCATTAACATTTCATAGCCTCTTGTTTACATGCTATATGTATATCATATAATTATTTATGATAAAATTCCGAGCACAATGTTACTTAACCCTGTAAAATTCTATACACATTGATTTCTAAATTACAGCGAAAATTCATTAAATTTACATATACTTATATGATGAGAAAGAAATTGTATTTAACTTAGTTTTAATGATGTCAAAATTGTCATTATCTGTTGAAGAGAATGAAACAAATTGTATGGAATATTAATATGAACATAAATCAATGCTAATTGTTGAACTTTAGCACACTGATTCCTGAACTTAGAGACGTTACTTCAATAGCTGCTTAGTAAAGAATCTCTATATAAATTCTGCACTAAGTAACTCTTAACCACTAAGCGCGGTAGTTACTGTATAAATTTGAAATGTGAATTATTTACATAGAGTGCATTAATGATTATTTTACAATAATCTGTTTATTAGGAACTAACGACGATAATTGACACATATATTTTTAATTTTAATGAGTATGTAAGCTGTGGCGGCCAAAGGGCGATGCGACCATAACTGGCGCCATATTATGAGATATGCTATATTAAAATAGTTGCTCAGAAATCTTTGTCGGGTGGCGAAGTTTGGTATTATTACATTTGTATGTTTACATATTAGCCGTATTTGGTTTACTGGATTTGGTTTTTGTCTTTCTGTGGACTAGATGCATTTACCATAATTAAAACTATTTGTATTCGAATTACGTCGAATTTCCGATATGTTTCTTTCATTAGAGCGACTTTAAAAGTTCTAGACGCGCCGAAACCATATATTTGTACAATAGTATTAGTTTCGAAGACCATTTGATTGAGTTTTTAATCATGTAATCCACTTTTTAAGTTAGTTAAAAATATAATAAAAATAAAGAAAAGTTTACAAGAGGTCTTTGGAGAGGAAAATATAATTGGCGACGCATATATGTACGCACTTACGCACGCCACTACGTGTGCGTATCCATCCCACACATACCCGATGTTTATATACTAAACTTAGGCAACTCTTAAAGGGCCAATTAAGATCTCACTGCCTTAAAATCACTAGGGCCACCATTCGCAACAGTGTGAATGAATCAACAAAATGTTAGCCTATGATTTATGTTCATATAACTGTATTGACTTGAAAAGTAGGGTCACTTAATCACATCTTGCAAGCACCAATAAGTAAATGGTACCGCATTCACCCGTCACACACAACACAGACTTATTGAATCTATACTCGATGCAACTTCGATCTAGATTTTTTTCGATACAAAATTGACAAGTTTGTACGGGAAAAATTTCAGATCGAATTTGCACCGAGTAGTTCCGGAGTGGTCTCGTACATACTAAAGGCTTATTTACACAGTGCCAGTTTATTGATTGAACAACATTTTATTGTATTTAAGCGCAATATTGGCTTTTAAGAATTTAATGTGACTGTTTACATGCAATAGGTTAATAAATGTAAAATTTAATAACATTAAAATAGTAAGAGGATTTTGTTTACATTACTGAAATAATATGTCTTGACTTGTTTACACATACACAATTATATCCATGTACAATTTACTACCGCACTCAAGATTCGTTAATTGTTATTTAAATCATTACTTAGTACAGTAATGTTCTACAGATATTGTACCATGAAACGATTTTATTGTCTATTAACGACTCTGAGTGCCGCAGTTAGCGGCGCGTTTCTTTATATATTGCGTATATACCATTGTTTTTTTAAATCAAGAACGGATAAGAATAGATGATTTACCAATAGAGTAAACAACTGTCCGAATGTCAATCGTTTGAACATGTTTTTCTGCTTGAATATTATATGCAACAGGCAACAAACTGGCATCGTGTAAAAGAGCCTTAATACCTCGTCATGTAACAAATCATTGCTCATATTGAAGCGCGTCTCACAAAAACAATATTTCATAAATCATTAATATATAAACACATTTAACTGAAATTCTATTTCAAATAAAAATAATATCGCTCATCTCGACACTGAGTAAGAAAACGATTACATATCCTCCTAGACTTCATGTAACAGATTGTACTACCAAAAAATTCAGTCAAAGCACAGAGGTAAAAGGCGGGGGGAGCATCATAATAAAGCACTCTGTTTGGTCGTTTCAAAATTGCGCCACATTGGTCATTACGTTGCGTCCGATGTCTTATATAAGGTAGATTGATCTAATGTTTTGCAGAAACAGATCACCATGGGTCTAATAGGTTATGTAGTCGACAGAGTAAGATGACGTCGTCCTGATTACCGTATTCTTACATGGCTACATTGTTACGTTACAAACAATGAATTACAACCCTTACAGTACACTTAGCGTAAATAAACAATATACGTTCCAATTCCTATTTCTAAACACACACGAGTTCACATACCATTGATCAAAATAGACAATTATAGAACATGAGTTGAAACTATGTCGTAAACAACAATACATTTTAAGTTACAACGGGTACTCCCGATTATTGCAATTTAAACCGATATTTATACTAGTTGCATGAATCACGGACACAAAATAAAAATACAATTAACATGAGTACTCATTACAGATACAAACTCAAGAATACTCTGTAGTCGTAAGACGCACACGCAAAGTACACGCATGCAGATGCGTACTGTACGCTACGACGTACGACGAAAGACCAAATTTCACTGTCAAAATTTATGAGTATTGCCAGTTTAACGGTTTACGTTTCAATTATATCGCGGTTTCGTTATCTATTTGGACCAATGGATGTGTAATGAATTTGTCACATGAGCTGCATACAGGAAGATTACTTACACTAGCGGCTAAATCTGCGTGGAGAAGCGTGGGCGCGGCAAGTCGAACATGTCGCTGTGCACGGAGCGAGCTATCGCCTGGATACTCGCCGCTATGTCGACCGTTTCTTCCTGTTAAAATAATATTATTTATTATAAATAAACAAATATCTTTGGACAACTCACACACGGCCACCTGACCCCAAAACAAAACATTAGCTTATACTGTGGTAATCAAAGAACTGATAGACATATATATGTATATCTTAAATACATTATATAGATCAATAATGTATTTAACATATATGTATATGTCAAATATACCGCCAATTTGTATATCATCACTTATCATTTGTGAATGTATGTATGTTAATTCTTGTGGTGTGCAATAAAGTGTTTGTATTATAGATTTTTACACCCAGACACACAGAACGAACAATCCTGCTAATCACAGACAAGTTTGACCTGGGCGGGAACCGAACCCACGACCGTCGGTGTAGCAGTCAGGTTTACTAACCACTAGACCAATAATAGATAAACAAATGTGATAAACATACATGTTTGTTCGAGCTTCACGTAAAAATTACTGGACAGATTTAGATGAAACATGGCATAATCGAAGTTTAACACCCGAGAATGGTTATAGGATAGTTTTTATCCCAGGAAATGGTTTTGTTCCCACAGGTTAACAGGTTGAAATTTGTATGGAAACTCCGAAATCAATGGACTAATTTATGTGAAATTTAGCTTACGTAAGGACAACGGATATATGATACTTTTTATCCCAGAAAACTGTATTGTTCCCGTGGGATAATTGGTTAAAATTAGTATGGCAAATGACAACTCTTCTTCCGAAGCGAAGCGAGGGCAATTTATAGCAATTTATATTGGTAGGAAGTAGTCTTACATAGTCATCAATGCCACCCTGGTTAGGCCGCGCGGAGGGGAACTTGGGCACTTTGATCGGCAGCGAGCGCGCGATGTCTGCGTGCGGGGCGCGCGGCCGGGCGATGTGGATGCCTTCGTCGTTACTATCGTCCGCTGGAAATATATATTTATATAGTTTAAATGAGGTAAAATATTGTTTTTTATATTTATATAGCGATTGACTAACCCATCTAAAGTTGAATAATTTGAAGGTAATTCACAATTAAAAAGTATTACAAGGTTTATTAAAATATTTAAAAACACAAGCTTTAACTATAGATCCCTAATACAAAGAATCATTTGAGTTGAGGAGCTGCCTTCTCTGGAGCCAAACCTGAATGTAGAATTATTTCATACTTATCATAAAAATGCATTGTCATTGGAACTGAAGCAGTACGCAATAATTCAGCTCCGTGGTGTAAGAGGAACTGGCTCTACTTAAGCTTGCAAGATTTGACCCGTAACCAACAAATGTACTAATATTAAATCATACACTGCAAGTTAAATAAAAGATTGGAAAAATATTCTTTACCTATAAATATTAACAGAGCCTATAAACATTCTAGACATGAAGATCATCATAATTTTTACTATGATGCTTTGATGACGTCTATTGCAAACTTTTAAGGACATTATTAACCTCTAACCAGGAATTGTACTAAGGGAACTTTGATTTTAAACCATTGTTTTGATCTGATTCAGTAATCAATAAAAGACTAAAAACGATTTTATGAGCCATCATGCCAAGTAGCAGGAATCCGAGGAACTCGGAATGGAATATGTAACTTTGTGATACATTTGATATCACATAATTTGTAAGAATATAGAACATAGTTTGTAATTATAATAAAAATCTAATTTTAAAGACATGTCTTGATTTGGGGAACACTTACGGCCAGAGTCATAATCATCTCCGTCAGAGGCGATGTGGTTGCGAGAATCCATACCTTCCAAGTCAAATATATCTTCAGCATCCAGAGAGTCTTCTTCATTTGTCATATGGTTGTTAGACTGAAATTTACAAATAAGTACACATTATAGAACAGTTGCTGTAGATAATACAGATGTACTAGTATCAGTTAACAGTGTAATACATATGCAGCAATGATTAGAGATTCACTTTGAATTAAGAAATACATTCTTTAAGAGCTCATGAAATTTTTTTTTAGATAAGCTGTAATTTAAATGATAGTTATTGAAAGTATTTTAGCCAAGAACGAGTAGCACAAAAATGTATGTGCCATTTTGTAGTGTTTTTCGTATACCTTTATAATATTTTGTGCAGCTTTTTTGGCATCTTTAATAGAAGACAGTCTTCGTCTCTGTAGTGGAGGTAGAAGTGGTGAAGGCGGACCATTGTCTAAGCTTGAGTCAGTCCTCTGACTGTCACTGTCAGCACTGTTTCTGATTTTGCTTATAATACTGAAAATATAATATTGTAACTCATAAAATTATTTATTCGCACCAATCATCATTGTAATATTCTAAATAACAAATTCTATATTTTGGACTAACATGGGCTACCTATTTTGCATTAAGAAGTTTTATTAGAGAGATGGGCAAAGATGCTACAGACACATCTAGGGAGCTACAAATATGCTGCTATATACAAATAGAATATCTATAGTATTCTATATGTATATTATAAAGCTGAAGATGTTGTCTGTTTCATTGTTTATTTGTATGCGCTAATCTCAGGAGCTATTAGTTCAAATTGAAAAGTTATTTTTGTATTGGATAGTCCATTTACCTAATGAGGCTATAGGGTATATAACGTCACACTATGACAAATAGGAGCTAAACATTAATAAGAAATTTTACAATAACAGGACAAAATAGTATATTTTGGAGCTTAGTACATTTTTTCCTCAAATTAACATGAGTGAAACCACAGCACAGCTTGTTAACAATAAGAAACAATGTTATTATTCATGTTAGAATATACCTGGACAAAATTTTATGATCCCTTTGTGCTCTTTCTCTGTATGCCTCATACTCGGCATATTTTTGATCTTTAAACTGTCTGACTGTCTCCTCAATAGCATCCAGCTGTGACTGAAGTGTTTGGTTTAACTGTTTCCTCAAACACCCTATGACCTGAAGTGAGGGAGGGCAAGATTTCTTATCACTGACTAAAAGATTGTTTGAATCTATGTTCTCCTTCATTTCAATATCATTGGAAACTTCTGGCACAAGTAAGTTAAATACTGGTGAAAAATTGTGGCTCTTTTTTAAGTTGCTGATTTTATCTGGACTAGTCTGAAAAGAAAATATTTTAAGATAAGAAAAATACTTCTTTCCTGCGACAATTATATAACAATATATATAAAAAACATATATCATATTTATAGGCCCTGAAATGCATTTGACCTTGGTCTATGTTTGACTCAGTTAAGCAACGGCAAGGGTGAATATTAAGTGGGTACCATTAATAAGGGAGAACAATTTCTTGATTGCTCACAATGCACCAACAGGAATATCACCCATTGGTCCTTATTAACATTGTTAGACATCAGTTAAAAAGCCATGTAGCTGGTATACTTATTCCAACACTTAGGTTTTACTACTCTACTATGTAGTATGCTCTGTGGCCCAATAGAAGACTATAGTCTTCTACACTTACATACACTATAATAAATACTAATTTTGTCAAGTTATGTATACTGAAATACTTACTTGTAAAGATTTGCAAATAAATACTATGTCTGGTCTGTCCTGTAGTGATCCATGTGTGGTCTGCCCACAAGCTAGACAACATTCCAGGTGCCAGCGGCCAACCGAGCGATGACTCACCAATGAAGGCTGTGCAGTGTGACTCTTTAAACTCTCCAGAGGACATGATAGTAACTCCTAAAATGTATATTGCTATTAATCATCACAATGTTTAAACCCCCCTGTTGCATGTATTTGACTGGTTTAAAGTGATAAACCTTAAAAAAGAAATAAGGAAGTCAATATAATGACTACCAATATTTTTCAAAATAGTTAAAATATAACATACCTGTTAATCTACTTGTAAAGCTATTTAGAATTCTATATGGTACTATATTTTAATACATATTAAAATAAATACCTTACTCACATTAAGTATGTCGAACTCATACATGTTAATTAATAAATTATAAATTAAAATGTGATCTTAAATATTTGTTCCAATGCATGACGAAAAGTAAAGGCTAATAAATCATATAATTAAGTACTATTTATAATTAATTCACAAGTTCGAAATTCAAAATCACTGAGATTTCTGATCATACTATTTTTATTTTGAAACATTCTAAACAAAAGACACTGAAGACAGTTTCAAATGTCAGAAAGATTGCTATGCATGCAGTAATTGATGTGTGTGATAGTGCTATTTTTTGGTGTTTTCTAAAGCAAAACAATCACGAATCACGTGTAGTCTCTAGGTACCCATGTAAACTATTTAAAATTTGTTTACAGATTCGAGTTACATAACAGTGCTCCTATAATTATTTTATATAAGCGATCAATGTGAGCGCCTCTTGGTTCAAATTATTGTCGGAAATGTAATTATTTATGGGCTTTAAATTTAAGATACCGCATACTGCGATTCTTAAAAATAATCGTCAAGGATAGATTGGACATAAATAACTTATCCGAAGCCTGTTAGCTAAATATTATCAAGTCAAGGCTATTAATATTATCATTATCATGTTTGGAAACTATATAAAACTGTACCTCACTGAAAAATATATCCCTTTGTTCGGTCGGAGATAGATCCAGTTTACCGATGTCTTTAATTTCTTCAACTTTGTCACTTTCTAATGTAACATTAAGACATTTGCAAACACAGAAAGCCATTCTAGCTGAAATATGATTATAAAAGTGATCAAAACTATATAAAAATACACAAGAACGCAATAAATGGTACGAAGTAGTTCAGTAAAATAAAAACGCGTTTCGTTGTTATTATGTATTGGATCGAGCGTATATATAAATAGCAATAATAATATAGTATACACACATAAGTTTAGGCAGCACACCGCTACGACATGTGCACACATTTGTAACCTTTGTTTGTCTATACTTTATAAAATCGTACTAGATTTTACTTGATTACAGAGCATATTAAGCCTAAACTATCAAAAATTACGACTCAGTTTGCTTTATAGGATGGTTGTTAACCAAATCCGATATATATCGTAGACAGAGAAAAGAACTCATAGGTTTTTTGTCTCTTTCATGTTACGATTCTCTACATTTTGTGTAATAGCGGCTCCAAACTCACGCGGGAAGCTTTGATTTCGTGCAAACTCAAGTTTTCGTATTCACTTGGTACCTCATTCCTTTTCTCGTTGTTTTACCCTTTTAGATAGGGATGGAAAGAACGTGAAGTTCCATACCAAAGAAAAGCTTTAATAATTAGGCCACTTGCAGTCGTATACATACGTATCCTCTTAAGACCACAATTCTTTCTCAGTATTGATATTAATGTAACGAAGTCCACTCAGTAGATTAGTTAGACGGGGAGGTACATAGGTTTTGTATTTGATAGTACTCTATCGTGATATGTCAATGTCAGCTGTTTATATTCTGTGCTCGTTTATGTCAACTTTTAAGTGTCATTTTCATGCCGACAGACATCTGCATCCGTGAATCAAAGTCAAAAGAGTAGAGTAATATTCATTTCATTTCCAGTTTACGTTTACATATTCCACTGTATCGCCGGAGTATAACCTTATGTGATTTATATTATTATTATCCCTATTGTTTTTCGTAACGTGTACTACGTTTTAATTGTTTAGATTTGTATATTGGTGCGTTATACTAATTATAGTACATATAAACATTATCGATAAAATAATTTATTTTTCAGCCTTAAGTTAATGTGGAATTGCAGGCTATTATAGCAAAATGTCTAAAAGAAGTCAGCCGAGTTGGTCACCACCGTCAACAGAAAAAAGGCCGGTTTTAAAACTGTACAATAGTTTGACTAGACAAAAGGAGGAATTCGTATGTGAAAATGGCAATCGCATTAACTGGTACAGTTGTGGGCCGACTGTGTATGACGCATCCCATATGGGACATGCCAGGTATAGCACAAATATTATTTGGATAGACAAATTATGTATTTTTACTTTGTAAATCTTGCTTCCACCAATACCACCCAGACACCTGATGTATGTCTACATTTCGATTTTCACTTCTTTTCCTTCTACGTGCGTGTAAAATGAAAGAGTCTTCCCATACTGGTGTTAAGAGCTATGTCAGGAAATCCTTCAGGAACCCTGGGCCTGCTGCCTGCTTGCCTGCCTTTGCTTGCTGTGGGCATTGGCACTTTTAAACACTTACCATCAGGTGACACATACATATGCTTGTTTACCAGCTAAAGCTAAATATAAGGAACAATGTTGGCAATACATAAGTTTTTTAAATATTAATGTAACTTAATATTTATTTCTAACTTCCCAGGTCATACATATCATTTGATATTTTGAGACGGATAATGGCAAACTATTTTGGTTATGATATATTATATGTAATGAATATTACAGACATTGATGATAAAATTATCAAAAGAGCCAGACAGAATTACTTATTTGAAAACTATGTGAATGATTCCAAAAGCTTAGACAGCATAGTAGATGATGCAACAGCTGTAGTTAACTACTATGAAGACATTGTTAAAAAAACTGAAGATCCTGATAAGAAAAATGCAATGCAAAAAATGTTAGATAAGTGAGTATTAAAATGATACCTATTTAATTTATTATCCTGTTAATAGTATGAAAGGAAAAAAAAATTCAAATAACCACACAATTTGTAACTAATTAGTCTTGAAGTACTAGTAGTAGTGGCCAGTGATGAGGGAAGCAAAACTTAGTTAAAGAAGGCACAGCCAAACCTGTCTGCACTGAACCTGTGTGGTTGAATGTGGTCTTCGGCTCCTCCGTCACAAGGAGAGACCAATGATCAGCTATAGGCAATTTGTGGATTGATAACAATAACTCTAGTGCCAGAAACTTAATTACAAAATTGTCTTCATTTACACAATAATATAAGTGTATTTTTTTATTTACAGTATAGGTAACGCTGTAAAAGAACTAAAGGCAGCAGTTGAATCAAAGGATGATGAGAAAATTTTAAAAACAAAAAATGATATGTTGAAATCTGCCAAGGATCCCATAGCTGACTGGTTAGATAAACAGTATGGAGCCACAGTGACTGATAATGCCATTTTTACTGCACTTCCTAGATTTTGGGAGGATGAGTTCCACAAAGATATGAAGGCTCTTAATGTAAGTAGTACCTTGTAAACCGAGCCTTGTTAGGCAGCGTTGCTTTGTATATTACTAAAAAATCGTTATGATGAATCTGAATGAAGGAAAAATGTATATTGTATACATATGAAGAAAAAATTATACCCCTGCTATACAGCGTGGGCATAATTTCAAAACCTTTGTGAACCAGAAAATAAAATGATTTTACTTTCTTTGACCAAAAAACTCTAAACTATATTTTGTCTTAAAATATATTTTGGTTTTAATTTTCATGTATAAGAATTGCTTATACTTAAGATAAAATGTTTAATAATAAAACATCATGCACTGTTAGATTATCTAAGATAAGTCACACTCTTACAAAATTTACTGTACATAGGTATTTGTAAAATACATATTACATAAGCACTGTTGTGCAATGAGCGTGATGCATTCATAAAATGTTATTACCACCTACTCTTGCAGTTTAATTGGTTATTCAGTCACATTGTTTTGTAGTTTTTACATCAATGTTAGATTGATTGGACATTTTTAATACTCATTTAGCAAAGCATGAAGTCGCAAATAGCTTTCCCTAAGTCTAAGTTAGTTGCATTGCACATGGTTTGTGATGATTGTAATGAATCAGCCAAGTTAAGCAACTGCAATTCGTGATGGCTAATAAAATGCCATTAGCGCTTTCGTCTTTTAAAGGCCACATAGTAGCACATAATAGCAGATCATTATTAATAAAAAAACATATAAATCCTTGTCAACTTGCAAGAAAGCTTCTGCAAACAGATTTATGGTAGACTTCACAAAATGCAGAAATGTTAAATATTATTAATTCAATAATCTAACAAAATTAAAATACCAACTAAATTACAGTTTCCCTTGGCTTGATTATTTAACTAAACCGGTGCAAGCATAAAAAAATTATTATATTAAAGTGCTGTTGTGTTTTCAGGTTTTGCCACCTGACGTATTAACAAGAGTCAGTGAATATATACCACAGATTGTAAAGTTTATACAAAAAATCATAGATAATGGATTAGCATATGAATCTAATGGATCTGTTTATTTTGCTGTAAGTGAGTTTGATAGCAGAGATGGTCATCATTATGCTCGTCTTGTGCCAGAAGCTTATGGAGATACAAAGTCATTGCAAGAGGGAGAAGGTAACATATTTTCATACATATGATTTTAAACTCAATTCATCTTGGACTGCGTTCATTATGCTAGTTTGAAAGTTTAGTTTTCCTTCAAATTCTTCTTCCGTTGGCTATTGTGGAGTTGTGTATTAGTGGTGTTGGTAACCCTGGTTACTTTAACAATATACCACTTTCCTTTTTTCTCTGTCCACTGCACACTTGAGAATGTTTTATGTAGAGTGCTTATCACTTCTCGGATGGCAATATTATGTTGGTAAAACATATTGTTCATGGGCAGTGATATATTACCATAATGTAAATTGTTAGCTTGTTTGCTTGCTTATGGCATAAAAATATACACTACAAAAGACAAAACATACTTGATGTGTTTGTTATCGTATTTAATTATTAGAAAATGATGGCTATTAATAGCCCTTCACTTTAGACTACCTTCAGTTTTGTATGAAATATCAAATAAGTTGTTATCAATACTCATGTACATTTTAATTTGTTTTTTAGGTGATTTAAGTGATGATACTGCAGAAAAGCGATCCCCAAATGATTTTGCGTTATGGAAACGAAGTAAAGCAGGGGAACCGTCGTGGGATTCCCCCTGGGGGGCGGGTAGACCAGGGTGGCATATAGAATGCTCTGCGATGGCATCTGATGTGTGTGGATCCAAGCTTGATATCCATACTGGTGGTGTGGATCTCAAGTTTCCGCATCATGACAATGAATTGGCTCAAAGTGAGGTTAGTTTTGTATGTTTTATTATTCACTTAAAACAATCTTATTAAAAAATTTAAAACAATGTTATACACACTTGTTATTTCGATTAATTAAAAAGTGTGATTCATTACATTGTTTAAACAAAAGTACATTGTCAATTAGATTGTACGTAACACATAGCGGAAATCCACATACAATTTTTTAAAGAAAATGATGATGTCAAAGTTCATGTATCTTTTAGTTGGCATCTAGAAGTTGAAATAAATTCACTATGTAGTCTAGAAGTTAAAGTAAATTTACTATGGAGTCTAGAAGTTGAAGTAAATTCACTATGGAGTCTGAAGTTGAAGTAAATTCACTATGCAAATTTTTGTCACAGTTTTTCTTTCGATATGGATAATATGGCTAATATTATAAACTTGAGCGTTTGAGTGATTGTTTGTGTATCCGTCTTTCAATTCGAAACGGAGCGTCGGATTTAAGAGTTATTTTTGTGTAGTTGATAGTCTGGAGAGTGAGATAGGCTACTTTTTATTAACATTGGTACCATATGGACGGACCCTAGTTTTAGAATGTCTAAAAAGGCTTGCGTGTCATACTGAAATTGGCAATTTTAATTCTGAAGATTTTTATGTTTTTCGAGATTCGGTGTTTAAGTAACTAATTTAAAAATTTGTTCCAGGCACACTTTGACAAGCCTGGTTGGGTCAACTATTTCCTACACACGGGTCATCTGACCATAGCGGGATGTAAGATGTCGAAGTCGTTGAAGAATTTTGTGACCATATCCGACGCGCTACAGCGGCACACAGCAAGACAGCTGCGACTTGCCTTCCTCCTGCACGGGTGGAAAGATACCCTGGATTACTCGGAGAACACTATGGAAATGGCCATACAGACTGAAAAACTATTCAATGTGAGTTTTATGATTATTTGTAACACTGCTGGTTCTAATTGTCCATATGAGAACAGTCGTTAAGAGTGGTCGTTATAGTCTAATGCTTTGGTACTACGTCTTTAATTCTCTGGATAAGACTGGATTTGGTGGACTTTGGTCACCTTCGCCAGCATATGTTGTTGAAAAATCCTAAGTAGTATTTTGCTCAATATTGTTTTAAATGGAAAAATATCTTTGAGTAGGTTACTCTATTTAGGTATTTGTTTGAGTTCATTGTTTCATTATGATCTTATAATTAATAAATTAAATTAGGCTTTGGAAGGTAGTAGGATAAACCTATAATCATTTATATGTAGATAATTTAGATATATTACGATTTGTACGGATGATAAAACCGGCTTCAACCCATCGATGAGCACTGAGCACGGGTTTATTCTCATACTGAGGAGGCCTAGAGTAGAGTAGGGTACTATGTTATAAACATTGTTTATTATATTTACAGGAGTTCTTCTTGACAGTGAAGGATGCGTTGCGTAGCGGGTACGACGAGGGCTGCGGCGGCGAGTGGGGCCCGCCGGAGCAGCAGCTCGCCGCCAAGATCACATCTGTCAAGGAACAGGTTCACGCGGCACTATGCGGTGAGTACTTATAGGCGAAGTGTTTTGGAATTGTTGAAATTATTTTGTATAAGTCTACTTAAAGAGCGAATGGTTCAGGATTCAATTCGGGGCAAGTGATAGTCGTAATCGCTTTTAATATACCGCTTCTGGACGGATGACAAAAATGGGACAAAGGAACGAGGAGAAAAAGAGGAGATTTAACAGTTTACGATATAGTATACTTGAATCTCAAGCCAAAAGCATTTTTATGAAGAAAGGTTGTTATAAACTGGATGGATTAATTTAAGGAACAAAATGCTCGTAATACAGTGGTATCTGTAACCATTTCTAGAAGAAGAACTTGTAGATCTTCATCTAGATACTTTTTCTAGTTTCTTGTCCCCTTCTTCCAAGTTCACTCATCATAGGGATTTGTAGTAGCTATAGCATAATCTTAACAAAAGTTTTTTTATATGATTTGAAAGACGTGTTGTGTCTACTAGGTCTATCAGTAAACATAAAAAAAACTAATGAATATTTATTATTGTGTCTCAGATAACATCGATACTCGTACCGCGATAGATGCGATGCGCGAGCTGGTGGGCGCGGCGCATGTGTACCTGCGGCAGGGTGTGCGGCCCGCGCCGCTTCTGGCGGCCGCCGCTCGGTACCTCACCGACATGCTGCACGTGTTCGGGGCTGTGGAGGGCCCGCGGGGGGGCATCGGGTTCCCTGTTGGGGACGCTGCTGCTGTCTGTGTGAGTTGTACGCAACCTGTTGCGGATATGACAATAGAAATGATATTTGGCTCTTGCACACGGTAGCCAGTCACATCAGAGCCGTGGGACTAAGGACGTGCTGGCTCTCAAGATACTTGAGAGCTACAAGTTCCGTTGTGAACTATATTAAATAATTGTTATTTTTGTATAATCATTTAAATAAATATAATAATTTCTCCGCGTCTCTCGTTTATCTATACGGTCACACAACGACTCAAATAATTTAGTAACTTATTTGTCAATAATTTTTACTTATGAAGCACAGATGGCACTGCTGCAAGTCTTTTTAAGTATGTCGAAACAAATGATTTGGTAGAAACGTATCCATTAACCATGAATTCTTGCAATATTTGTAATGCGTTTCAAAACCAATTATTTGATACATATGTTTTGTTTTGATGCAGTTGGAGGAGACAGTGATGCCGTACCTGGAAGCGTTGAGCACGTTCCGTGGGCAGGTGCGCGAGGCGGCGCGTGCGGCAGGCGCCCACGACGTGCTCGCGCTGTGTGACGCACTGCGAGACACCGTGCTGCCCGAGCTCGGCGTGCGGCTTGAGGACAAGCCGGGTACGAACACACACACACACGCGCGCACACATGTTCACACACGCACGTACACACACGCACGCACACACGTATACATACACAAACACAGCTATTAAATTAACATTATTCTTTTCTATTATAGATCGCACTGTAGTCAAGCTTGTCAGTAAAGAAGAGTTAATGAAAGAAAGAGAAGAAAAGAAACGTATTGAGGCAGAGAAATTAAGAAAGAAGCAAGAGTTACTAGAAGCGCAAAAGGCCAAGGAGGAGCAGAAGAAAATATCACCCACAGAAATGTTCAAGACGGAGACTGACAAATATTCTCAGTTTGATGAAAAGGTATGTGAAGTGAAGCGAAGCAGGGGCTATTTCTAGAGTGTAATAAATTCCACTTTAATATTTCATTTGTTGCTTTGTGATTTATTTAAAAAAATACTGTTTTTTAGGGTTTACCTACACACGACCAAGAGGGCAAGGAACTTAGCAAAGGTCTCATCAAGAAATTGCAGAAACTGCAGCAAGCCCAGGCTAAGAAGTACCAGGAGTATATAAGATCTCAGGTCGCCTGCTGATTAAAGACTATTTATAATAGAAAAATTGGTATAAATGAAGATGTACTTGCTAGAGTCTATCTAATGAAAGTTGATATTGATAGCTAAGCATTTGTCAAATGGCACTATGTATGTATGTTCTAGCAAAATTTAGTACCAGGAAGTGTTTAATACTTGCTTACTTTTTTATTTATTTATAATTCATGTAAGCGTTAAAACTTTAGTGAAATAACATACATACATACGAAATTTTGTAGATAGGTACTGCTTATTTTTAAAAGAAATCTCTTCCGGTAGACCTGGGAATTGAAAAATTATGAATAAATTTAATTTAGCCTGCACCTAATATATAAAAAATGTGATACCATATTATATATATATATATATATATATATATACACGAATACACACTAATACATACATACATATTTATATACATACATACATAATTATAATACATACATACATATCCAATACCATCAAAATAATTACAAGTGTAAAAACATTAGGTCAAGCAATTTTAACAAAATTAAATACAAGTGTCAAGAGGGGCATGC
The DNA here is from genome assembly GCA_018249125.1 of Asbolis capucinus. Lineage (NCBI taxonomy): Eukaryota > Metazoa > Arthropoda > Insecta > Lepidoptera > Hesperiidae > Asbolis > Asbolis capucinus. Next base: position 19,780 of record DWJZ01000363.1, read on the forward strand.
CGACCTATTTCATAATGTTAACTCGAAATTATCCATTCAACTTCATTAGACAGACTCAAGTAAATTATGAATAAATGAATAGGTAAAAAAATGTCAGTCCACAAACTAAAAACACGCTGAAAGCTAAAAATCTCTTAACTACTTTAGGTCTCATCAAACCCTAGAAATAATTGTAATCTTCACACAAATACAAACTCAATGAGGTTGCGTCGTTTCTTTTCAAAGTTTATGGTCACCGGGTCATCATTTTATCTAGTGAGGTTTTATGTGATAAGCAGGCAAACGAGCAGACAGTCGCCTGATGGTAAGTGATCACCGGCGGCCATGGACATTAACAACACCAGACTGGGGTGTTGCTAACGCGTTGCCTGTCATCAACGAAGTAAGAGACCTGCAAAAACATTTTACTCCATCATACAGTTTATTTCAACAATAACACGCAAAGAATTATCATAAATGTGCGAAAACGATTTTTTTGTTGTCACAAGTTGAAATGGAAAGGTCATTAAGTATTAACAAATAACGAATTTGAATAAAATACGTGTATAAGAGCGTTGATCTTATGTAAGAATAATATAGCCGTAACATTGACGATGCTGTAGCCTCGCTGCTAGCGATCCTGCCTGGGAAGCTACGAGTGAGACCATGGACGAAATATACTAAAGCAGGGGTACGCAACCTTTCGAATTAAAGAGACAATTTGAAATTAGATTTTTGCTAGAGGGCCGCACATAGACTATCATTATTTACACTTAATCAAATCTACTTAACGTTTTAGAGTTACTGTGTAAAGTTTTGATATATTTGCTAATTTTTTGTATCATAATGCTTTTTTATGTTGTATTGTTTTAGGTTATATTATGTGTACACAGTGTTTGACCTCCTAAGCATAAAAAATCTTAATTTAAAAATGCTCAGAAGGCCGCATGCGGTTCGCGGGCCGCGGGCTGCTCACTCCTGTACTAAAGGAATCTCCAAAAAAAAATCGTATGCCGGGCTATAGTACCTCATAGCCCGCTAGATGCCGCTCGACGTATCAAATAGTTTGATCATCATGAAATAAATACTACATTTAATTCTCGTACAGAATACGGCCTGCTCATCTATTATAGAAATACATTTGGGATAGTTGTGAATTATAGATGGCGCTAGGTGGCCATTTGTACTTTTACGTTCCATATCTAGTTCATGAATACATTTTTTCAAATTAATTCAGTATATTTATATTTTTAGATATCGGCTTAAGAACAATGTAGATAATTTTAAAGTTACATTTATTACTTATCAGCGCCATCTAGTTTTATATAGATGGAACCAACTAATTCCTTAACGGCTAAAACTCAATAGATGTCATCTAATCTGTACTGATTTTTGTTCCACTTTGTCCAGACTTGTAGTATATTTTGTCCATGGTGGGACTTAGTTCCCAGTCGGAGCCTACATTTTATCAAATAGATGTTTGTTCCCCGGTAAAGGGTGTTAGTGTAGTCTTTAGATACATTGCATTTTTTAAAGTGAAATATTTTTTTACCACTTATCTTAAAATAAAAAACAGTATTCTGAGTAAAAATATTTGCCCTTATGTCTAAAAATTAACTTCAAAATATTCCTCTTATTCAAATTTCTTCTCAAGATTATCAGTAAGTCCTTCGTTTAAAATATTTTAATACACATTTTTGCTATATTGTATTTGGAGTTTTATTTCTTTTGTTCACACCAAAAATCACTTGTAACAAAAGTAGAATGAGAAAAGTACCTACTATTTTTCGATTTTTTTTTATTTAGAATAATTTAATGCTTGGCATCGATCTTTCCTGATGGTAAATGGCGATGATGTATAAGATGTTGGGCACACTAATTTGGAAAATGTCTATTCACTCTTCTCTTGAAGATTCCTATATCATAAGTAGGCGGAAACAACGACGCAGTCAAGTTATTCTACTCCTTAGCGGTACGCTTAATGAAAGACGACGAAAACTACGTCGTGTGGACCGGTGCGACGGCGGGCTGTTATATTTTCTATTACTAAATATAATTACTTAAACTTGTAAATGGCACAATATTGAGTACGGATCTCTTAACCACCGCACTGCTTTTATGAGGACTGGTCGAGGGGGTACAAGTGTCCCAAAGTTTTTAAGCTGTCCGGAGGCTTCCAATTGCCATCTGACGATACCAACTGAGACGGACAGCTAGGAAGCACGGATGCGGTCATGAATATTTGCTGCCACCTATCCTCCTGCCGACTGCACCCGCTGTTATTGAATTCGTCGATCACCTTGGATTGCCTACGTCTATTTTTAAGATGCACGCAAGCCGGGCTGTGAAGTGCAGTGCAATAAAAAAACAATCATTCCATCCGACTTTGCTTAAAGACAGTTGCACTAAAAATTTGGCAATATTACTGGCTGGCTGTAATTTAGAATAGTCTTGATATGAAAATTTATTTTAGTGTTCCCAAACAGTGTTCCTCCCCTACTAGGCATCCGTTTACGAAATACTAATCACAAGTTCGTACGTTGCACAGTCAACAAGTACATTGAATAGATGTTTGACCGGCTTTACCAATATGAACAGATCTGCGTTCTTCTGTTACCCGTCATGAAGAAATATGTTGTTGGAGTGTCTGGAGTTCATCAGTGTCCATCAGTTGTTGCCTGATAGGTACTTCAGTGATGTTCTGCTTCTCTTCTTTTTTTGCCTTCCCCTTGTGTACCTATTGGTCTTTTTCTTCTTTCCTGGCAAGCATAGCGTGAGTGACACCCAAGCCTGGTGTCTCTAATGTGGTAATTACTGAATATAAAAAATCATTGAAGAAATTTAACTCATCATGGGCATGATTTGCTTTCAATTTTAATACAAGAATAAAATATTGGATGTAATGTTGCATTCCACAAAAACATTTATAATAATATTTATATCTGAAACTAGCAGGTACACTAGATTTAATTATATGGGTAATTACTTTTCTATTTAGTAATAAATAAGTACCTACTCGTAGTCTGTAGTTATGCAGAAAGTAAATACTTCTTTAGAGATTTCTATTTTACGGTCAGTTACGAAGGCAACGAGAACATAACCTAATTGCAGAATGTAATGTACCTATTATATTATATATACTATTGTAGGTTTTACCAAAAATCTGTCAAGGTGCTGAGGTAAGAACGACGGGGGATCGTCAGGAAGGCCCCAAGATTGATCGATTTAAAATTGTGCCGTACCATAAACCACATCTGTGTATCAGCTTATCAAAATTGTGGTAGATACAAAATATTTGATGATAAGTATAGGTATTTTAAATACGCACGGTCTGGTATGCAGTCGATGTACTTATATTGACAGGCCGGTTGGTCTAATGGTTAGTGAAGGTGACTGCTACACCGAAGGTCGTGGGTTCGATTCCCATCCAGGTCAAAGTTTTCTGTGAAGAGCCGGAATGTTTGTTCTGTGTGTCTGGCTGTAAATATCTATTTAAGTATGTATTTAAAACGATGTATCTAGGTATGTCTATCATTTGTCTGATTACAGTACAAGCTAACGCTTAGCTTGGGTTCAGATGGCCATGTGTGAGTTGTCCAAAGATATTTATTATTATGGAAATCGTTGATGGTCTGGAGAGTGACATAGTCTACTTTTTATCAACATAGGTACCACGCAGGTGGAGCCGCGGGCGGATCCTTGTTGCTTATAAGTCTTAATAGTATAGAGGGAAATTTTGTTTGTATGTTTGAAATGTACTAAACCGATATTGAAAAATCTTTGGTCAATATGTAACATAGACTGCCTGTTTAATTATGTTTTTTTATAACAGGTAATTTACTGAAGCGTAGCAACGGAAGTTACTAGTAGGTATGCCAAAAAAAATCAAGTTACAGGTTTTAAAGAATAGATAGATAGAAATAGATATCTATCAAAAACTGTTTATCGAGATTGAAATACAATAATGTCAACAAATTACGTAAGGAGGGTTGTGCAATTTAAGGTATTATCTATATTTAACTAAACATTAAAAATGAATCACCTCGACTACGTTGACAATAGAGACGCGGAACGGTTGAATGAGATTCGTACAAAGCGCCAGCCGCGTGCGCAACTAAAATACGTATAAAAAGCTTAACAGAAGTTTAAAAAGTGAAGTAAACAATCTGGGTGCGTTTTTTATGGACGACAATAGTATTTTTGGGATGGCACAAGTATCGCACGCGAGTGCACTCGCCATCTGCGCGTGAACGCTTGCCTCTGCGATCAATTAAAACAATGTGGTTTTGAAACTGAAGTGTTTTAAAAAAACACGTTATCGTTATTGTACTAATGAGTACTTTTACGTAACTACTTGAGGGAATACTTATTTATTTTTTGAAAGTTAGTACCTGTTTCTTTTCCGCTTCCTTTTTAAACAATGGTGGGTGAATATGTAGGGTACGAGCGTCATAGATGTAAAGAAGATGAGATGACCGCATACTGCGTGGGGTTCTTGTGTTATACTTACTCCATCCATCCATCCAGAATGTATGTAGTATACCCAATATTACTAACTCGTCTTGTGTTAATAAAATGTATTTTTTGTAAAAAGATTTTTAAATAATTACCAGGTAGGTACTAAGTGCATTTACTGTTAGACAAGAAGTAACTTCTAATATGATGTATTATCTAAACTAAATGTGTTTAGTGTGCTCTACAGTGACATTTTTAATTACCTGCTGTTATTTATTATTACGGTCCTTTTTTGTCTTCCACTCGTTACTCTCTGGCCTTATTGCATCAGCGTAGAACATACACTGGTGGCAGTCTAGGATTTTGTAAGAAGTGACAGAGATCAGCTGTTGCGCTCAATGCGATCAAAAATTTTTACATACGATATATTTTTATTACTTTATTTACTTATTCATTTTGTTCGTATCGTTTCAAAAAACCTATTTTCTTAAGTAGGTACACCATACTAATATGCTATGATGATCAAAGTACCTAAATAAGGGATAAAGAGTTTAGCACAAATTATATTAAATATTCGTCTCATTTTCTGCTATTTAGTCTAAAATTATATGTTTGGCCATCGAACGCAGTAAAATATCAGTAAAACACGTTAGATCGACTTTAAGAATTCCGCTAGAGATTATATTATTAAAGCACCTGGAATATCGCAAGTCAGTCTTGTATATTATTTATTTATTCATTTGTAACAAAAATTTAAGAAAAACGGGGGCACTTTTTTCGTATACTTAACGAAATTGATTCGGATAAGAGAAATTAAAATAAAATACTTTTTGTGATCGCAATCTTTTCATTTCTGGTCAGATTGAAGCTACAATGGGTAACGGTAGCCTGGGGTGAGTTGGGGTGACATTGGCAATGTCAATTGGCAAAGACGACTAGCGGTTGACCACCTGGAGAGATGTCAATCATTTATTTGAATATCTAAATCGAACATTTCACGTATTCCGTTAGATTATGCGATAAACTTCATTATTAAGGAGCAACGGACTGAAATTTCCTTAGAAAACGTCACTTTTTTAACTGTTCCGCATTGCATCGCAGAAAATTGCTTAAAGATTGGCGATGTGGAATATTGTAACGGTTTTAGTATTGATGTTTGATTCCAGAAAATATTCTGGGGTACAAAAAATGTTACTGTTCATGTTCCGTCGTCAATTCTACATGGTATCTTGAGTATGTTGTGAATAAAATGATAATATCAATTTAGATTGATACCATAAGATAGGTACGTATTTCAGTAGTGTTCTCACGACTGTAGAAGTTCTGAGTATGTACAGAGAATACTAGTTGAGTTTGGTACCCGAGTTGTAACGTAACTCATGGACTGAGCATGTTTCACTATTTTACATAAGTACGATAGGTTTAGTTTATTTTATATAAATACGATAGTTTCCTATTACATTTTTGCGATCGGAATTGTCGGATGTAATAGCTCGTACACTTTATTTTACTATAATATTACATATGGTTTATGTCTTGACACACACACAGACATGCACAAATTACTAGTTACTTTATAAAAATTAATTTAATGAGTAACAATATAATTTTAAGTACTACAAAGTAATCTCAGTAGTAGGACATATATTGGATTTTTACAATTAAAAAATTAAGAACTAAGCTATTTATAGACAAAAATTTACATTGTTAAATACAACACTTTCTTAAATTTTATATTATATTTTAATATTATCGTAAATAAAATGTTATTTGAGAAAATTAATAAATATGACACGAAGTACCTACTGGAGAATTGTCCCTTGCGGACGGGGTGCAATTATGGCCTGTTTTTCACAGCCCCACCCGGCTCCCGCTGCCTGAAAAGAAACCAATTTACAACCCTTATTAATTATTTAAATGTCATTAAACACAGGCGAGATAACTTTGCTTTAATAAAGAATAATACTGAATCGAGTATAAGCCCTTGAAATGGGAATTAAAGGGTATTTTGAGGTTATGAAAATGATATATGTTGTTATAAATTTGGATCTGAGGAGTTTTAACGAAAGCTATTTTTTTCTCTAAAATTGTATGAAATTACTGTAATCTCCAAAATTCCAAATTCGATACTAGATTTTTGTATATTTTTCCTTTTCAAATACAGATAATATTTCCGAATATTCCTATAGATATCTTTATATCTATGACGAACTTGTAAGGTACAATTATCTATAACAGGGTTACCCAACCTTTTTCTAGATCGGACCCCTGGCGCCACTTTATAATGATTCGCGGACCTCTAGAAATAATACAAAAAAATCGCTCACATACTTTTATTTGCAAAAAAGTTCCATGAATATACATATTTTACTTGTACAAATGATTTTAGATTTAATGGGATGGTTGATGTTGCCGTTTTGCGACCAAACTCGTAATATTTGGGTCGATGTTGCTCAGTTGGAGCCTTCACGGTGCAGAACGTAGGTACAGATAGTGACAAACAGTTTACTGCACAGTCAAGCTCAATGCTCAAGAAGTTACCGGTATCTATAGTGTGGTGCGTCACGCGGTTTTCTTTCGTTTTATGTAGGTATTTATCAAACGCTCAACCGCGCAGCCTAATTTTTATGTTGTCTGCGGACCCCCTGAGACAGATCGGACCCCAGGTTAGGAAACCCTGACCTATAGAAAACGAAGTGGTATATAGTGATAAAGTGATATATACATAAATCTGCCTAAAACTCGAAGATTCACAAAATTCAAGGAAGTTGTTGAAAAATCCACTTATGACGCATCAAAACCATTTAAGTCAAACAGGAAATTATACGTCGTTGTACTGTATGATAAACACGCGGAATGTTTGTGTCGGCAGTTCCTTCCGATCGGATGAAGAATATTGGTAAATGGGTACACATATATGTAGTTATTTATTTATTTTATTATATTTATACCTTAATAAAGAAAGCGGACAACACAATACAAGAGCGACTTTATCGCTTCACAACTATTTGTTACAGGTAATCTACATATTTAGAAATAGAATGAGAATATAGAGAAAAATAAAGAGGATGTAAGTATTTACATAATGCCTAGTTGATTTTAGGAACAATTCAAAATCAGGGTATCAAACTTAGATGTAGACAATGGAAAGAGGAAAAGCTCCTAGCGCGGAGCTTGCGGCAGCGTGAACTGATGGGTTGAGGTAAGGAACAACGGTGACGGTGATAGCTTAATGGTTACGAATTCGGGCTTCTACTCGGGGGTCCGGGTTCGGATCCCAGGGCGTGCACTTCTAACTTTTCGGAGTTGTGTGCATTTTAAGCATTTAAATTTCACTCATTATAACGGTGACGGAAAACATCGTGAGGAAACCTGCATGCCGGGGAGTTTAACCCGTTGTTGGTGGAGTATGACCTTAACTTATTCAGAGAAGAGACCCATGCTCAATAGAGGGCCGTGATGGGTCTCAACCCTCTCTCATCTCAATGAGAGTGGCAAAAAATATGAATCTTCTCTTCGCAGAGCATGTAAAACTGTACAGCAAGACTGGTGATCAGGTACCAGCCGTTGAACCGAATCAAAATTCTCCAGGTCGCATTAAACTTCTGACCTAGGTTGACACCCAACCAGTACACTAATCCACAGAATAGTATGGTGGAGTATGCCCTATGCCTAATCGCGTGTTTAGTAGTAGGCCAATAATAAGTTGAAGCCTCGTAGTTAGCGTAAAACGATAAGAAATACTTGGTGCTACATAAGTCGTAAGTTATAAAACATAAATTAATATTATTATCATTAAACTGTAAAAAAACAAAACGTGTTTATAATAATTTCGTTATATTTGATTGACTATGTCTCAGGGCGGGTGGAAGCCGAGCAGAGGCCCGGGACAAGGTGGGGGGTGGAGATCACTCGCCCGTGCTTTAATTGCTTTTCACTTAGCAACCGCTCATGAACAGAACGTTCGCTAAAATGAAGAAAAAATCATTACATCAACATCTTTTAGAAATTGCTCAGATTTGGGCCGCACGGAGAGACAGCGAACGTATAACGGTTTCCTCTTGTTTTTCCAGCGCGCCCCATTTCCTGTTGGGGTGTCGTGGGCGCGGGTGGGGGGGCTCTAAGTAATTTTGCTTAAGAACTCTAAACGTAATTAGTGTAGGGCGTGCAAAGGGAAGGGCTTGAAAGTTGGAGAGGGTTGTGTCCCGGCCCGCTCGTCGCCCGCGCGCCGCTTGAATATTTGATCGCGCTCGTTCGCGATAATATTTGCCCGAAGCTTTCCGTAAACACCGCCATATTTCCCCATCTACTTATACTTTCTTTTATTCTATTCAAACCTGTCTCACACTTTTAATTGGAGCAGGTATAAGTACGAGTAAGTAGGCATGCGACTTGCGAGAGAATTAAAAATATCGCGCTACGCCGCTTCCGAATACGTCTAATGTTATTAAGTTTTTCTTTGCGTATTTTTCTTTTGAGGAAAACATTTAATAAGACTTCAAATAAGTGTAATTTACGAATGGCTCAAATCTCGACGCCTATTAAATTTGTTTGTTGGTAATGCGATATCAAAGGTTATAGGGACATAAAGTAATTTATATCGATCGATAAATTCAAATGTTTATCTCTTATATCAACATACATATAATATTAAAACGGTAATTTTACATTAAATAAGTCCAAGAATAAATTGCTGATAACCTTTTATTATGACTATCTAAACTAAACACTCTGTTTCACAAAGAATCATGATTGGTTACTACTATATACTTTTCTCAACATTGTATGGTAGCGCTATCCCTAAAAATTAAAAATAACCATATCTTCATACTTCTAAGGCCTTACCATTACTTCTTAGTGCAGTATTATTAATTGAATTTTGTTTATATATCTGTTTGGTAGTGGTATTATTATTACTTGAAACTTTTACTACTTTATGAAAAACAGGTTTTATATTTTAAAGTCATTAATACTTTTCGGGGTAGGCGTAATGTAAAATTTCGTAGACCTAACGGAGCAAGCTACAGAAATATTAACTTGAGTACCATAGAGCCGTTACTTTAAAACTTAATATTTTGCAGGTGAATTCCTCAATACACATCTTTTTCGGAATTGCATATTTTTATAGACTGGTCAGTGTCATATGGCGGATGTTGAATCCAGTCTTTGCTGCACAGGCCTGGCCTTTTGCTGCACAGGGTTATTAACAGATTATGGTTTTAATTTATAATTATTTTGTATTGTATTGTGCTATATATTTTTAGATTTTTGTTGTATTTGCTAACAAAGAATAAATACGAATAAACATTATTCTTTCTTTTTCGTTCTGATACCCAACTTTATATGTAGTGTAGCATAGGACGGCATTAGCGCTCAATTCGAATCTTTTTTTATGGTCTCTTAGTGATAAGTGGTTACCTCCGTATCTGACGAAGAAGAAAGTGATGGAACCGGTTTTTTATTTAATTTCATTACTTTATTACTTCTGGATCGGAAGCAAGTTGATATCCATACTTGTATGTAACTTCTATAATTCACGATGCTGTAGTGTCCAGTGCGTATAAAGTATAAGGTCGTCACACATCTTACTTTTGACTTTTCGTCCATACAATTTTGCCCCGCATCTTGCGTGCGAGGTAATCCGGTACAGTTACATGCTAAGTTAGTATTTTAGATGTATTGTAGTCCATGCGTGGTTGTTACATTTTTATACTACTTGATTGACACAACACAGGCTTAAAACAATTAAATCTTGTATGAAATTGTAGTAGAGTCAAAGTACAGTAATGATAACCATTTATTCAACCCACCACGGCCCACTATTGAGCACGGGTCTCTTCTCTGAATGAGAAGGTCAAGGCGATAGTCCACCACGCTGGCCCAGTGCGGAGTGGCAGACTTCACACACCTTTGAGTTTTGCAAACTCCCCGGTATGCAGGTTTCCTCACGATGTTTTCCTTCACCGTTATAGCGAGTGATATTTAAATACTTAAAACGAACATAACTCGGAAAAGTCAGAAGTGCGCACCCTGGGATTCGCACCCGGATGCCGGAGTAGGAGGCCGAATTCTTAACCACTAGGCTATCACCACTTATTATGTAATCCATAAGCACGAGAGTAATAGGAATAAAATCTATCTTAGGTTCATTTCCTGGATGTGGTCTATCTGTGTGCCAAGTTTCATCTTGATCCATTCAACGGCTAGCACGTGAAGGAAATACAAACATCCACACATCTTCACCAACTCACATTTATAATAGTAGTAGGATTGTTGGTTCGACAGATACTTACCTACTTATATATGTATGAACAAATAACTTTGATTAATATTTTATTTTATTCTTGAAAGCTTTTTGAACACAACAGCTGCACTTTACGAACCATTTTTATAGATTTATCTTCTTCAATTCTGCACTCAGCATCGTTAAGAAGTACCAAATTAATAACCTAAGGATAGCTAAGTTTAGCATAAGTTAGCATTAACTAAAATTAGGTAGATAAGTATTAGTAATCAGAAAAATAGTAAAGATGCAAAGTATCAAACAAAGTACCTATTATATTTCAAAATGCTGCTTATTCCAACGCTTAAAACAATATTAGAATTCATTTGATATTTCGAAGCAAGGGCAATAATTTACAAATTCAAAAGGCCTGCAGGACAAGAGGAAATTAGAATTCGTAATTAGAACGAAGCAACGCCGCGGCCGCTGGTACAACACTTGATTACCAATTATGGTAATTTGACTTAGAGCAGGGTAAGATTTCTCCTAATTTGTTAGTTAAATTATAATCGCAACTGACAGAATTTCTTGTTGAATTAAAATGTTATCCTTGAATTCATTTTGCTAATTATTGTTATTCAGACAATTAATTGCTAATAAAATATAAAAAATATTATATGTGAAAGATTTAAATCTGTAAAATTGTTACCAACGGCTAACTCATATGATATAATCGGATTCGCCTGACTAGTTTCGGACCCACCGACCGACTAGTCTCGGACCTACCGACCGAATAGTCTTGGACCCACTGATCGACTAGCTTCGACAACACAGTTGCTATTGTCGTCGTTGTCGGCTCCTAAAGGACCTCGGACAGGTTCGAAACTAGGTAGGCGAATCCGACTATATCACGTTATCCGTTGGTAACAATTAAGTATTACATGTACTAATAAACTATTCTAATTACTTCAAGGATCATTAATACCTAATTACTTCAATTATAACCTATTTATAATAATTATACCCATTATTAATGTATTTTGTTATTAATCAATGATTTACTACAATGAATATTCCGTTCCTTTTGATAACCGGTAACATAGTCTTGGAGAGATTTGGCGGAAATGAATTGATTAAAAATCATTCGAAATCATACATTGTATAAGCCAGTAATATCGAATTTATATTAAGAAATAGTAGTCAATAAATAAACTATCACACATTCACACCGCGCGCTAGGATTTTCCACATCGCGGGTAACACAGACAAAACCAGTTAATAACACAACACACACAGTAACTTGAAAACAAACTTTATGTGAAATTTTGTTAAGACTTTACTCCATAGTTTTAAATTTTTTTTCAGATAATATTGATAATAATTAACTAAATATTTAGTAAAATCCCTATATATTATAAATACAAAAGTTTGTGAACATGGATGGATGTTTGCTACTCCTTCACGCAATAACTACTGAATGGATCTAAATGAAATTTGGCACAGACATGGATTATTGTCTAAAATAATACATAGGCTACTTTTCTTCAATGTACATACATAACACGCGGGCGTAACAAAAAAGTTTACTGTATTGCAAACTCCTAAAGATACACTTAACTCCTACACGTAAGTTTCTAGTACCAGTTCCAGTGTTTAGGAAATAATATAGAGTTTAATCATTTCTCCTGCCTAACTTTATCCCGCGAAATAGGAATGTGTTTGTTGATTTATTACTGAACAACAGTCGCAAATTAAGGCGGATTCCTTAGCGGACACCCGTAGCTGCAGTACTTAACGAGGAGACAAAGTATAAAGTAGCGACCCCCAGCCACCCACTGAAAAACGTCTCTAATATTCTTTTAGAAACGGTGGCATTTACGGGCTATATTTTATCCTGAATTTGCATACGCTCCTTTTTTTCGTTACCCGTCCTCTATTTTATGGGTGAGTATTTTTTCATCCGGGGGTTAAGATACAAAAGGGTAAAGCGCGGGAGCGAACTCCATAATTAAATTGCACGCGCGGGCTGTCTAGCAACAGACTACTGCAATGATAACACTACACTGTTTTCAAAACTCCTGATCTGTTCTCATTACTCTGTGGTAACTAAGCTACTCGTATGTATTGCATAGTGTATATTATCCAAACGGTATTGTAAACTAATTAGGTTAGGTATGCAAACTTTCTTTGTAAACCATTAGGTAACGTCTTTGTAACCTGTTTTTTTATTATGTTCGTAAAAATGTTATTTAGTGATAGATTTGTGTTAGTAGATATTAAAATACCTTAGATTAATTTATTTTAGTAAGTACTGTGCGCACCACCCGCACACTCCGCCCGACACTGTAGGTTGTACAGAACAACGGCGGATCCCGCTGAGTGCGATCATTTTTGCCATTTTTACTAATTTTTATTATACAAAAATCATAGTTTTACCATAATTTAAATGTATTGATCAGATTGTTGCGAAATAAATGTTTTTTTCTTTCTTTACTTATTATAAATGTGAGAATGTGTGTACGAAGATCTTCATGTTTGTCTGTCTTTCACGTCACGCGACGGATTGACGTGTTTTTTTATGTGGCGATTGTTGATGGTCTAGAGAGTGACATAGACTACTTTTATTAAAATTGGGACCACGCAGGCGGACCCTACTAATAATTATTCAAAATTTTCCCTGTAACCTTGATGGTGCTGCGCCTGTGAAGTGAAGGTTCCAGGGTCGATTCCGAGGCATGGTACTTTATTTAACAGATACATATTATTTAGTTATAACATATACCTTTCCCACGCCTAGACTTGACCTTCAAGGAGACCGAAAATGTGGTTAATGCCGTATGAAATTATAAAAAGAAGAAGAGTGAAGATGTTTTCTTTCTTCAGCAAATGATAAATCGTTCATTATAATGTGGTATATACTTTATACTATTATAATTATAATTATTACTTATTATAATGTGGTATATACTTTATACTACCTAAGTGCTCGTATCTAATAGCAAAGTAATATTACCTGCGGCATTATTATCTTCTCTTAACACAGTATTATTATACGATGTAACATTACGGGTTTTCGCTGGACCGGTCAGAGTGGCGCAAATTAGAAAAGTTCTACGTCCAGCACTGGACATCTATAGGTTTAAGGATGGATGAGTGCGTTTGCAGCCCCATGTCGTGCGTCGATCCGTAGCGATGAGCTAAGTTAGGCGTCAACGGGCGCGGGTAGTAGAAGAATGGGCAGGTGATGGTGGCATACATTCTTGACCGCTACCGTGTTATGGAGGACACTAAAAGCCGTCGGTCCCGGTGTAGTTATTAGGTAGCAATGAATTAGGGTTAAGATCATGTCGGATGTCCTACAAACAGACATGGGTTGGAAACTTACCTTTTCAATCCGCATTATAGCAGCACGGTGGAGTATGCTTTAGGCATTTCTTGGTTATTGAGAAAGATCTGTACAATCCACTACAATCCAACCAATACCATCCATACCACACTCGTGGAGTGGTCTACGATGAAGTTAACGGTGTTGTCGTCGGTGGTGGTGTATTGCTGCTCTTGCGATGCGTCTCCACTGGGTTTTATTGGTGGCGTTGCGATTGTGCAATGGAACACTTTAAGTTTTTGATGGTATCGGTTCAGCGCATCTTCGTCGTAATCTTTTCCCTTCGACTTATCCCTGGACTGACATAGGAGTGGGCAGTTCATGAGTCAAGGACATTGTGTACAATATCACGTAACTTGATACTATTTATTTATTTATTTATTTATTTATTCTTTATTGCTTCAACAAAATATTGTTACAACAGGCGGACTTAATGCTAA
>DWJZ01000364.1:0-34239 GCA_018249125.1 Asbolis capucinus
ATTAAATTCAGAATTCAAAAATTACTTCTGTTGGATTTCACATCTTTTAGCCTTATTTAGGGATACTAATAGCCACGTATATATCGTAATAACATTGGGTTCACTATCATTTATATGAGCTTTGAGATTTGAAAAATTTTACCATGTAGTCAATATCCGTTATTTTATGATTAGCATCCCCTAATTCACTCTATCCTGAATTTGAATTCTGTTTCATTGATATCTCATTCAATAATGTTTAATCGTTTTTGAAATTTATTTCATTGAATCGTTTTTGAATTCTATTTCATTAAATCGTTTTTTACTTCTGTTTCATTGATTTCTTCTTCAATAATGTTTAAAACGTCTCAAATATATTGATAATCCGCTTCTCTCAGGGCCATCAGATTAATGTTTGACCATTATGCATGCACTCAAACTTCATTCTAAAAGAATCCCTCTTTCCACATTCTATTTAATATGCAATACCAGACTTCCTTCCCGCACCAGGTGAGGACGCCATCTTGAACGACCAGCCGTACCGGTACTTAACGGCTGATGATATGAAGTCACTTGGAGACGATTCCTTGCCAATTGACGTCACCAAGGACGAAAGAACAGAATCTGCGCTAAGCCACAAGAACATCATGGAGATATCTCAAGGTAAAGTACTGTGCTTGGTAGAAATCTGGACTCTGCATCTTAAATATGATCGGATACATTGACGAGGAATTTTGACAAGTTGAATCACAAGTCTTTTGTTATACAAAAAACATAATTTTTCTCAGGATCGGTGAATGGCATGCCTTACCAACCGCAGCAAGAGGTTGTGGTAAAGAGCATCAGCAGATACAGCACAGCGCAAGCGCCTGAGGGATACTGCTATAACGTGGATCCCACGCAACCCAAGTCAGTATCTTATCCACCTATCAACATTTAACTTAGGGGAAATAAGTGACGTGAAGGGAAATAAGAGACGTCTGGTTACATCTGATTATTCCAAAAAATAAAATTTTTGGACCTTGTCATAGCTTGGATACGTGCAAAATTAGGTCCAATTTTTATGACTGCGAACAGACACATAATATTTATTGACTAATCTATATTTCCACTATCTAATATTTGCATAGTCTTTACCGTTCTTATTCTGTATGACTTATATTCCAAAGTGTTTATCACTATTGAGAATTGCCACAATTTTGTGAAGTGTTATGAGAACAATTATTAATTATGCTTTGCTTTGATAAAGTTCCTACGCAATACTATTGGCATCAGACACCTGCTATTGTTTTGAGTCATTTCCACGAATAACCATTAATCGAGGGCCATGAACTGGTAATAATTCCATTGTTTTCAGATGTCTATATGACTGTGATCTAATGGTTCATGATTGGTTCATGCATACGAATTTTGAATTGGACGCTGCAGGAAAAAGCTGCAATGGAAAAAGTAAGTTTGTTTAGTTTGATATTAAACTGACTATCGTTTCTGGTGGTGGTATATTGTTGTGACATATGATCATCTCTATATCTAGTTCTGCCACCAATCACTAGCGGGCGCACCTGTAAAGTCTGCTATTTATTTTTCAGCATTTTTCATGTCGATACACACCATACTACATACATATATTTAACTCGGTAATTCTTACTAATTGTTCCAATTATTTTGCTTATTCTATAGTAAGATATTACACTAAATACTATTTAAATATTATCCTAGTGACGATGGGTAGAGGCGGTGATCTGTCGAGCAGGATAATCAGACCTATCGATTTCACCTATGTATATTGTTATTTTTGATCTGAATTGAATTTCATGTTATTGATAACTTAAGTCTTTGACAATTTTACTTCGGCTTCAACACATTGATAGCCTCCTACTGAGCACAGGACTTTTCCCATATCGAGGAGGTCTACAGCATAGTCGACCACGCGGCTCCAATGCCGATTAGTGGAAACAATTTTAGTATATACTGTTTATATATAATGGTGGTTAATTTCATAATGATCAGTTATGTATTTAGTAATAAGTTAACTAGTCTTACTAGAACTACTTTTTTACTAAAAATTTAATTTTTCTAGTTTCCTGGTATCGTTCCTGGTGGATGCGAGGGGCGGTGCCATGCGTGGCTGCCGTGGTGGCGGTGTTCGAGTCATCGTACCACCACTGTCTGCACAGCAACCCACTAGAATAACTTGCAGGTGAATAATAAAATCAGTAACTTATTGTCCAGATCTTTAAAAAGATCTTGGCTATAAGGTCCATACTAATAATATAAACAGGATTTGATTGTTTGATTCAAGCGAATAGGCCCCGCTACTGGCCGACTTGAAATATTCTTTTATCATTAGAATCCATACGGTATCGCTAATGATAAGCGGGAGAATATTTTCAGAAACGTTATGTCCGTATCAAAACTTGAATAAGCCAACATGTGAAATTGCCTAAAATATCTTTATATCGCTTACGCGGAAATTATTGACAATAGAGCTAAGTGATGGACTACACTTTTAAAGAGGACATTGCTATCTACAAATAAGTACACTATATAATATATGTATCTCTTACAGTTATGTCAAATTAACTACATTTTTATAGTAACTGGTTAATAATCTTATTTTTTCTCGTGTTATTACAAAGTTCATTAATAATTATGATTTGCTCCTGATTATGACATAATTTGATAGTTGTGAACATTAATTTCATGAAAATTTAATGTAATGTTAAATTATGTGCTTTTTCATTTTCTCTTAAAACATAGACATAGACGTGACCGGTTGGTGTAGTTGTCAGTGAACCTAACTGTTACACTGATGGTCGTTGGTTTGATTAACACCCAGGTCAAACTATTCTGTGATGAGCAGGAATGTTTGTTTTGTGTGTCTGGGTGTAAATATCTATTTGAGTATGTATTTAAAAATATATATGTGTTTACCAGTTGTCTGATCACCATAGTCCAAACTAATGCTTAGTTTGGTATGAGATGGCCGTGTGTGAGTTGTTCGAAGATATTTATTTACTTAATTCTTTAATCCGACAGATATCTGAAGCCATCTCGTATAAACCACATGCCTCCGTTGATGGAAGGTGAAGCTCTGGCCTCGAGGGTGTTGGAGATGGGACCGGTCTCTGCTAAGTTTTTAGGGTAAATATCCTTTCAATATTAAAAATGTGGAAGTTTGTAAGGATTGACGGATATTTGTTACTCCTTCGTGCAAATACTGAGCGAATTTTAATGAAATTTGGCACAGGGATAGATTAAGGTCTAAAACAGCACATAGAATACCTTTTATCAACATAGATACCAAGCGAAGGAAGCCGAGTGCAGATGCTAGTCATCTTAATAAAAATAACTTCATTAATTTAAGTAAAGATATATTTAACAGCCAAAAAAGAAACGCTTTATTTATACGTTAGTAATAAATTAAAAAATATCTGGACTAATTTCGAAAATACTATCCTGTATATACAATGGAATCTTAAGAGTGACATATAAATAAAGAAAATAAAGAATTTTTAAACAATTTATTTCGGAGCGAATTAAGGTCTGTAGAATATGTATGTTGTATAATTTTAGAGAGAGGAACATACAATTCTTTCTTCTCTATCCATAAAATGGACGATTCATTCATAAAAATAGTAACATATAGTTCAGGATTTTATGAATATTTTTATTTTGTTGTGTAAGCGGCGTTGGACTCAATGTTCAGGAAAAATAATACTTAACGTGAATTTACATGCACGAAATATTGACAACGAATAGTATTATTTATATATAATATCATACGTACCATGGTATGATTCCAGGCCAGTGATACTAGAAGTCCCCCATTACGCATCACTACGAGGTAAAGAAAGAGAGATCGTCATCCTGCGCTCTGACAACGGAACGAGTTGGCGGGAGCATAACGCTGACGCTACTGATGACGTAGTTCAGGATATCCTGCACGAAACCTTGGAGATCGAAGGTACGATTTTAGTTACATACTAGAAATTGATCTCGCGTCGCTTGAAGAAGAGATTTCGAGCGGTTTTAGAGTTATCATACTAACTTTAACCTGTTATCCCACGGGAATAAGGCAGTTTTGTATCCCACAAAACTGTACATCCCATCAATAAATATGTATATCCCACAAAAATGCTTAATGTAAAGAATTTTATTATTAGTATAGATATAAATTGTAACTTAATGCTAGACTAGAATCCCACCTGATGGTAAGCTGCGATGTAGTCTTAGATAGTATTAACTAAGAAGAATCCTAGTACTCTCTGTTGTCCTTTATTTGCTCTGGGTTGTCTGGAAGAAATGGCTACTTAAGGCTGCCCTTGTGTTTTACTGCGACCAGTCTTTGTTATTACTGTTGGCGAGTTTACTTTTGGTGCACATTTAATAAAGTAAATAAATAAATTAAGTAAGTGAGAAGAAAAGAAAGAACCTCATCTCACTGCGTACTGATGTTGAATGGTGATGTTTTAGTGCAAATTAAAATATTGGTGGCAATATTCTTTTCTCATACAAGTATGAGGAGAGTGTCATGGACATATTCACTTATCTGAAAGCCGCGTTTTCATCACCTTAATATCTTTTTGCATATTTTTCCTAACAACAAATTCGTAACAATGTTTTTGTCATCGATATGACGTGTAAACAATGTGGAACAGAACTAACTTGTTCGGTATAATGTAAGGAAGTTTTTATTAACTTATTTCCAGAAACAAATGAAGACGAGAAAGGATGGGATGCGCCGCGCGTCACGCGAATCCTGACACATGACTTTCCACAGTACTTCGCAGTTATCTCGCGCATACGACAAGAAGTACATGCTATTGGGCCTGAAGGTAATTATAATCTTTTTCTTAGGTCCTGGAGGTCTTACTGTAAAGAGAGAAATCTTCAAGTTTGAGGCATATTGTATCCATCCAACAGCTGTTCAATGTCCACTGCTGGACATTGTTTATAGTTGACTAGATGTGCATGGTGCGCATTGTTATGCATCAACTAACCATGTGTTCGACCAATTTAATTTAACCAAAACCTTTTCTTGAAAGTTCTGTACCAAGTTGCTATAGAGACAAACGCTCTTTTCATTACTATTACAGAGTATGAAAGGACATACAAACAAATATTAATTTATATAGATTGAAAATTCTGCATGTTTCAAGAACGTTACATATTTTGTCGTGAAATTAAATGTTTTTCTGTCTCAATACATTTTTTATGGATTTTGTTTCTGCAGTATTTGCAACCATACTTATTCATCAGTACTCACCAATGTGAGTATACTAGGCTTTCTCAGTATGAGGAGATACCCATACTAGTTAACGGATATCAATGGGCTGAAGCTAGCCAAATACGATTGTATTATTATAGAATATAAAGAAGTTTTTTTAATTATTCCAGGTGGCATGGTATCCAGCTCTGTCGTACCACAAGTACAAGCGGTGTTTCCCCAGGGGGCGCTAACAAAGAAGATCAAAGTCGGACTCCAGGTAAATCTGTTCAAACCTCGCACAGGTGTTAAAGACAAAAATCTAAAAAAAATCACTGTCAATAACGTTTCTAAGAAGAAAAGGTTCTCCTTAATTTGGTAGGTTTATTATATCAATATGCGGGTATTAACAACGATAGTAATAATCATGTTGCTAAACATTATTGACAAGAAATATTGATAAGATAAGTTGATGCTTATGAAATATTTAAGGAATGATATGAGGTATAAGATAACGTATTGCTTCAAATAAATTGTGTATGGAAGTGTTAGCTAATGCAATAGTATAGAGTTGAAATACATAAAATCTAAGGGAAATTATGAGTATACATGACCTTTGCAAGCATTAAGGAGGCATTAAGCGTATTAAAGGGGGTGTTAAAGAGAAGATTGATTAAAAATAAAAAGACAGTTCAATGGCGACACACGTGCCATTTGAAAACAAGATCATTACTCATCATTTACTGGAAATTTAATAACATCTAGTGCAACATGGGTTGCAAAATATGTAAAACACACCTTAGATGAAATGATGAAGGCCCGACTTAAGGCCTGTTTAACGAATATTGAAAAGTTTTCTTGGGTTTTGGCATAGAAGAGACGCTGAATTGTTATAATAGTTTAGAACACGCTACCTAAGAATTGACTTATGTTCAAATGCAGATGAAATGTGAGATTGCAATAGGAAGCAATAGGGTTATTTGCCTTACTTTAACTAAATTAGCAATATTATTAATAAGCGAAGTAAAATATTACACAGACAAATTTCTAAATCCTTAGATTTTATCATTTCTATGATCGGAAAAGACAATGCATTTAATTTTTAAAACTATTGTTAAGTTATGTGATTTAGAATAATTTGTAGGACTTAAGACTCTTTTCAAGGATGAGAATATCTTCTGAAATTGTTTGGTTTTAGGTTGTATCTAAAAGAAAAAAGTAGAGAAAATTACAGCCAAATAGTTGTGTTCTGACTACATTACACTATAGTACAAAAAAACAATGCCAAATATTATTTTTTCACTTTTTTCAGATAATCCAATAAAGAAAACTTTCATAGTTGTTACATTTAAGATTTTTAAAGCAATAAAAACATCGCTTAACCGTAATATAATCTTATATTTTAAAGTAATAATATTTTTTTATTCTCAAAGTGCATACATGCATTATAATGTTCTCCGTCTTAAACGCAATAGGAATGAAATATAACAATATGTTTTGAATTTATACATTATATCAATATATTTTCTTATGAGATAAATGTATAACTCACTATTTTAATACACGAATTTGTTTTGGTTATGCATAATAATATTTTAATTATTTAGGATAAGCTGTACTTGTAGGAATGACTCGAATTGAATAGACTTGAGTAAATCTATATATTACCAAATTTCAGACCATCACGAATTGCAATGCTAGAAGCAAAAACGCTCTCTCTGTAAGCGTCAATCATGCATTGAAGAAAATTACTAATATTGGCATGACGCTTGTAGAGAATTAAACTTCTTACAAGGAAATAAACTAATAACTAAAGCTTCCATAATATCGATAAACGAGTTACTAAGTCTATTTAATTCGGTAGGCTTAGTTATAATCATGCAGTATTACGAAATTTTAGTGATTCAGATGATTTATATAAGTTGTCCCTTAGGGCTTTTGATAATTTTAAAGTTACCAGTTTGTAGAACGAAAAATAGTACGTAATAAATGAGCATAGTGAGAAATGTTTTAAACATAAAGACAAAGATAAAACAACATATCTAATAAATTGTAATGGCCTAAAACATTGGTCTTTGACGTGTGATTCTAAATTACAAAATGTTGCGTAACATTGTACTTGTAATGTTATATACCCAATAAATTTAGAATTACTTAAAAATACTTATTTGTAGATGAATGATGAATAAATTAATTTTTACGATGAAGCTTTGTTTTCAATTTAAGCAAGTTTGAAATATGAAATCACTACAGTGGCTAAGCTTTTCTCACACAGCGTGAAGTTTCGAGTTTTGGAATTGTACTCGCTAGTTGGTCTTTAGGCGTGATCTTAGCATGCTAATGAATATTAATGCTAATTATGTGAACTGTATTAATAATAATTTTAATGTTTTCTGATTGTGTGGTTTTGTACAATATATAAGTGACATATTTAAAAATGACTTAATATAGTTATCTATAATAGTAGCATAATCGTGTATTTTTAAGACGATTGCTAAATTTATTGGGTGATGTTAAGTTTTGCTTCAAATTGACATGTAATACGACTGAACGTTTGTGAATTTGTTTTATTTCCTAAAGACCAAGCGTGAGATTTGCATGATTTGTACATATTTTATTTGCCATTTTTTTTAGTGTTTTGAGCTTATTAGTAAAATGTGTGTTGCATCCTGATTTTTAAGCGCATGTGTGAGAAATGTGATGTACGGCTGTGAATATAATTCAGGGCGTGGACTTTTATTTCAAACTGCTTTTATTGTGATTTCATATGTTCATTATTGCTTAATGCACCGTCTGCTCTACGCCACCTTTCCTGTTTTGTTCTTGATTAAACACAAAATCCAGTTTATTTTATAAATGTGCGTAAAATAAGTGTCTTTGGAGAATTGTATTACGGAGGTAAGTACAAGAAAATGTATTTTAATTTGCTTTAATCTGCACACATCTGTCTGCTATCACGTAAAGCATGACTTATGATTTATCAATCGCGTTTGGTCTTTAGATGAATTTTATATGGTATTATTAAGTCATATAACATTTGTCATATAACATACTTTGACATTTATTTTGCAGGCCCAGATAATTGATTCAGAATTGACTGCGAAGTTACTAGGTCGTGGTGTAGCTGTTTCTCCGGTGGTAACGGTGGAACCACGGCGTAGGAAATTCCACAAAGCCATAACCCTTAGTATGCCTGCTCCAAGGCCCCATACTCAGGGCATGACAAATCAATACAGCACATCATCAGCTCCAACACTTAGACTACTTTGCTCCATATCAGGTACGCAAAAATATTTCGCTTTATCTTTTCTACAGATTAAATTAGTTGCTGGAAACAATACTTGAGTGAAAGTTCTATCAATGAAACATAAATAAGAATCTCTGTTTTCCTTTCATATCATGAAATAATTGTTTTCCACAATATAAGAAATTAACACAACTAAAACTTCATTGACTGAACTTGAACATTATTATTAGAACCATCTAAAACAATCGTTTTATTTTTCATAAAGGTGTAGCAGTAGCTACTTTAATTATTATTAACAATAACTAAGTAGTTGTTTCCAATAATTAAAGAAAAAGTCTGTGAAGTGTTGCAATGGAGTATGGCTTTTTGCTATCTGACGACATAAACAATATGGCTTTGCAAAAGTTGGAGGTAAGTCAGCCTACAAAATTAGGAACATTAGGCTTATAATGATTCTGCTTAAATTGTCAATAGGTACAAGAGTTATAGTAATTGACCAATATTCCATTACAACACGCTAGTTGCGTAGAAAGGCATAGACGAAATCAATAATTATATCCTTTTAATTCGGTTTCGTATTCCGTAAACTTACAGTTATAAATACGGTAGACGTACTAACGTCTACCGTATTTATAACTGTAAGTTTACGGAATACGATTTTAAGTTACTAAACTTAAAATTTTCTAGTACTCATTATCTAGATAGTGAAAAACTCATAGTTCAATCTATATCTAAAATTATAGTAATTTGTCTATTTCATAAAGTATAAAAACTAGAGTAGAAAGAAGAAATATTAATTCGTTTTAGAACTACATGTCCCAAAATTCTAGACATCGGGATGAGCATGTTGAACGAAAAAATGATTATATCTATAGACTAGTTTTCATTTTTTATTCTACTCTAAACACTTGACCATTTAAAGTTTAAAACTGTAAGGACACTAAGGGATATTATTTAAGAATCGCTTATAGCAAATACACAGAGCAGCTAAAGGGTGCGTCCCTGTGTGCGTTTTGTGCGTGTCTACATTGTCTTTGTTCTCGTGTGTTTGTGTGTGTTGCACGCTCACCGTGTGTGGCGCTATATTATACCTACGCTGCCACCTTATCGGCGCGCACCATCAGGGGTATTTCGCAAAAGATCTCTCGAAGGTAAAAAAATTAGAGGTACTTTACAAACTAACTATAAAAACAAAGACTAATCGGTTTAAGATCCACGTTATTTTATTTTGTTTTATTTTCGTCCCCTTTTGATTCAGTTCCTGTTTTCATATCATCCCCTCACGATACTTATACTCGTTTTGATTTAGTTTGATTTAAGAGTATAATTATCAGACACATTAAATTTCTTCCCTCTGACACTTTTTGAATGCTTAAACATATTTTGCTTTTCATACATTTTTCCTCTTTGCACGGGCTGAATTTTTTACGCTTTATTATTTCACATTCACTATGTATCATAAAATCAGTGAATTTTGAAACATGAAAACAATGCACAGCGATCTATCTCACACGATACGGTATAGCAATGACGTTTTAAACAGGAGTTCTAGCTGATTGCAATTTACTTACTGCCTCACCCTTACAATTTTAAACAATTAAAATTTTATAGCGTACCGAAAATAATTAAATCATTTCGGTGCCATATTCTTCATCACCATTTCATATTGCGTCAATGTTCCCAATAATTATATTATTTTGCTTGTACTAACGTTGTTATTTTCCAAAACGGCCTATCAGTTCAATTATTTTATCATTTTCTTTTATCTTTTACATCATTTCTTCACTATTTGAATCACTCTTATTGACATCAGAGATTTATTTTTATTTTATTAGACAATGTCCTTCGAGAGATCTGTTTTCCGAAAAACCAGACAAAATCTTTAAAAATTAGTTAAAAATTGTAGTATCATTTTTTTTATTTTTAAAAATATAGCACTTATATTAATTAGGCAGGTTTACGTACAAGATGTGCCACTGAGTCACTTTTTCATTAGCAACAAGTAGGATGTGGTATGTTATTCGTTCGTGTGGTGTGTCGTCCTTGCTTGTGTGTGTGTTTGCTATAGGCCGTTTTGGAAACATTATTTTTGTTTTATTTTTTGTATTATTTTTACCTGTCTTTCCAATTTTACCTTATTCTACACTATTTTTGGCAAATGTTTATTTTTGTATAAAATAAAAAGGACCCTAAATTCTACATTTACCAAACATTTCAAGATACTTTTTGTAAAGTGAATGTAATCGTAGTTAATGATGGCATTTCTGTAGAAGATATCGAATAGGTATATAGCAGTATCAGCTTTGAGCATGCATTTATTGAGGCAAAATTACTTTGGCAAATAAAAAAACAGCGTTTAAGCCGCTAATGCACTTGTTGCTTATGTTAAAGAAAATTGGCGATTCTAAAAGTGCATAGTTGCGTGCGGTATTGGATTTTAAAGCTTAAATGTTTTGTAAGTTTACAAATCAGTAATGACATGTTGGATAAATTACAACAGGAGGAACAAATCGAGCTCATTGGGAAGATGTTACTGAGAATACTCCATTGACGTTTGTGAACGATTGCGTCTCTTTCACTACAACTGTTTCGGCACGGTACTGGCTGATCGATTGCCGACATGTTGAAGATGCTACTAAGATGGCAACGGAGTTATATAGGCAAATATTTTTTTATTACTGTAATTATTATTATGCAATTCCAAACAACATTATATTTGTTGGTTCGCTTTGGCCTTAATCATCATTACCTAAATGGTAACCTCTTATTTTCAATTAAACCTTTTCCTGAATATTGGCCATTATCTTTCAGAGAGGCAATCCATGTACCATTTATGGCACGTTTTGTGGTATACGCCAAGAGAACTGACGAATGTCAGGCGCAGTTACGCATGTTCTGCGTTACTGATGACAAAGAAGACAAGGCTTTGGAACGCATTGAACGCTTCATTCAAGTCGCAAAAAGTCGCGATGTTGAGGTAAGTTATATAGAAGAATTAGTTAATTTTTGTATTTGACTTAATTTTTCTTTTGTAATGCATTCCAAGAAAAAAACACTAGATAAAGATTAATCATTTAAGCTATAACCTACTCTATTTTCTTATTAATTATAGTTACTCTTATTAATATAATTAATAGGCGAGTCTTCGTGGTAATAATAATCGAATTTTAGCTTTGATGTTTATTTGTTGATAAAAATTATGCTTATCAAATATACACATTACAGGTACACGAAGGGAAACCAATATATTTAGAATTTGGTGGGAACTTAGTTCCAGTTGCTAAGTCTGGCGAACAGCTATCAATACCTTTCCGAGCCTTCAGAGAGAACAGAGTAGCATTTCCGGTGATGATCAAAACACAGGATCTCGAACCAATGTGCAGATGCCAGTTCATGAGGGACCCGAAAGTTCCTAAAGGAGAACCTTCTCCTTCACCGGTAAGTTGTATAAAATACATTACATACAAATACATATGTACATTGACAATAAAGCGGAGTTGTAAAATACTTAAAACAAGTACAGTAGCATAGTTTTGTTGTGGTATAAGTTAAAAACAAAAATTATTTATATACGAATTACTATTCAAAATTTGAAATTTATGCCTCAAATTGCTAACAGAATGAGACACTCAAATCTCATATTTTAATGTATTGTAGATTGCTGTGCTGAACATCATGGTGCCAGATGATCTGCCTGTTGAAAGAACATCGCCCGTGTCTACTGACACGGTGCCACGTCGAACTGAAGAACAAGAGTTAATTTGGCGGCAACGCCTTAGCGATCCAAGGTATGCTTATATTGTGCATCACAGTCATGCACATGGTTGACTTTAATATATGTAATCATATTTTTTTCCTTGATCCCGATAAGATTATATAATATTCTGTCAAACTTGGATGAGAACAATAATTATTATTTGCTTTAACAGATTGGAAGATATATGCAACTTACTGGGCAAGGACTGGGTTGCGTTGGCTTATGAATTAGGCGTGAGCGTTGCTACCGTGAATCAGATTCAGGCTAAACGTATAACAGCAGCAGAACAGGCACAACTTATGTTAAAATTATGGAAAACCCAATCTGGTACAAAGGCTCAAGGTATGTTTACTTTTTTCTTCTTTTGACACCAAGTTCAATAAAAAATAAACACTTAGCCTAGATTTTGGTGTATTTTAATTGACATTTAATAAAATACTATCATTTGATTTTCATTATCATCATATTTCAGATAATTCTCTTGAGCTGGCGCTATGCAGGATAGGAAGAGATGATATTATTGCTCCTCAGTCTGAGACCATTAACGAACGGCGTATACAGCGAAATATTTATCAAGAAAGACAGGCCTCAGAGGAAATTGAGGCGTACAAAGGTATAAGCTAGATCTTAAATATTGCCTTCAATCATATAACTTATGGTATTATAATTATGGAGATTATAAATAAATGATGTTTTTAGCTGAAGAGGATAACAAGCTCAAAGATAAAATTTATGATGAAAACCAAATTCCTGAGCGCGTTGAATCGGAGCATGATCAGGATGAGGCCAAGTATTCACCAGAAGAAAAATCGGTAGTTGATAAAAGTGAAATTGAAAGGACACCTACACCAAGTGAAGATAGCGAAGAAGATGAAGGCACGTAAAGAATCACAAAAGTCAAATAATTTATTAACTTCTTAAAATTTGTTAACAA
This sequence comes from Asbolis capucinus, assembly GCA_018249125.1. Classification (NCBI taxonomy): domain Eukaryota; kingdom Metazoa; phylum Arthropoda; class Insecta; order Lepidoptera; family Hesperiidae; genus Asbolis; species Asbolis capucinus. Next base: position 13,127 of record DWJZ01000364.1, read on the forward strand.
ATTAATATTTCTTTTACAGAGATTAAAAAGAGTGTAGCAGAGAGAAAGGAGCAAATTACGAAAAAGCTAAGCTCAAGTAAAATACCAGCTTCCAAGCAAAAGAAAGAAATACGTGAAGAAATCATTGAAATAAAAACACAAATAAAACCAGACATCAAGAAATTTCACGACATTGAACAACAGGTAAATTTAATCGATATTATGAATATCATAGAAATCTTTATTCCTGATAATTATTTAATCACATATTGTTTAGTTTTATTTTAAAATGTATTTACGTATGAAGTAAGATAATTATATGAAAATTTAAGTAGTTTGGCACTATTTGTACTACAATTTATACTAGTTTTGTCTCGAAACTAAGCCCGCGTGGAAAAGTTTCCGACCCCAATTTAATTACGACGTAGATGAAATTTTAATAACGCTAAAACACTTCTTCATTCAACAATTTAATATTTTTTTTTCTGCAACTCTAGGCAACCTATATTATTTCTCCAAGCTCCAGTTGATAAATCACTTATAATTTCATCATAATTTCCTCAGGCGTGGACGCGTGCCAGACAGACAGACACGCAGGTTTACTCGCGTGTTTATAATATTAGTGTCTAATTTATTCTTAACGTTCAATATTATAGGTTAAAGAAAAAGAGCCCAAATTAGAAAGAACTCGTTCAAAACCATCTCCAGATTCAACTGAAGTGGAGGAACTTAAGGAAATTGAAATACAGAAAGAAACGATAGAAACTAAGAGAGAAGAAGTAAAAACCGAAAGACCCATTGAACAATTCAGAAAATATGATCCTTCATCTCCTGCTAAACCTACTCCGAAACATTTACAAAGACATATGAGAAACGAATCTATGAGGTTTCCTTCTGGTGATTTTTCTAATGTAACAATAATACCACGTAAGTCCATCACAACAGAATCCAAAGAAGTAAAACAAATTATAGAGAGTAAAGTTGAAACACATACTAAAGAAATGATCACACAAAAAGAAATTGACAGGTCTAGAATGGAAGAAAAAATGGAATATGGTGAAAAGATTGAAGATGGTGATAAGTCACCGGAATTAGTAACAGATGAAGAAAAAGATGTTGCCGAAGCCACATTAAGAGATAAAATACATGTTTTTGAGACTAAAATGTCTCGAGAACCATCCTTGGAAGTGACGAAAATACCAGTAAAATTAACCAAAGAAGCGTTAAAAAAACACACGTTACAACAAGATCAAGGATTTGAATATACCCAAGAATTTGTACGTGAACAATCTCGGCAAATGTCCAGCACTGAAACTCATATAACACAGCAAACTTGTATTCAAAAAGAAGAACAAATCGAAAGCGTTAAATCGGTAAAAGAAACTATACAACAATTCGATTCAAAATTAAAACAAGAAGAAAAAATTAAAACTTTTCCAAAGACTGCAAGAACGGACTCAACTTTAGTGCAAGTTTCTTCTGAAGAAGACAGTGAGTTTCTAAAGAAATCAACAGATTCAGAAACTGAGACTGAATCCCAGACTACTGTAAAAGTTGAAAAGGAAAGACTGAAATCTAAAATGGAAGCTGATAAATTAACTCTCCATAAAATTCCTGATGACTATGAACCCAAAGATTTCTCTGATAAAGATAAAGATGAAAAGTACGATGATGATGATAGAAAAGATGAACAAACAATCACCTTCAAAGAACAGAAAATGGAGAAACAATTGACAGAAGAATTGCGAACTAAAGTAAGTGAAGAGGAAATAACTGAAACATTTGAAGAGAAAGACGTTTCAAGCAGTGAAAAACTAAAGCAAAAGGTAAGTTAATTATTTATTATCACTTACAGTGCTTTTCTTCACAGTAATTATAAGATATTCTTAAAACTCCATCCAACCTTTTTAGTAGTTTGTGGAATGTTAAATACACATTATTCCATCAGTCTTATTTATACATCAAAATAGTTCAAACCATATTTTCAGACAGAAACTCAACAATCCCTCACTAGTACAAAATCCGAGGTAAGTAAACATACTAAAACTGATTCTATGGGATCTGAAGAATTGACTGGTCGCAAAATTTCACAAGAGTCTTCGGTGCCTTCTGCGTATGACAAAGCTGATTCATTGGCAGATTTACAACAAAGCACTGAAAGAGACGTCAGTTTTGTATCTCAAACTGAATCCAAGGTATGAAAATGTGTGACATGGGTAGGTTTTACTCTTTCAGATGTATATTATTTTATACTCTAAATTGATTTTTGTATTCAGGTATATTCAAAACATAGAAGTGATTCTTTAGATGAAGCGTCTCAATTTTCGGACTTAGACGATCAAATAGGAAGTAGTCCAGCACACAAACCCATCACTGACAAAGAAATGCCAGGAAAAATGATAGAATCGGCTGATATTATTACTGTGAAAAAAGAAATTTCGGTAGGAGATGAAACCTTAGAGTTTCTTAAATATGAAAGCCAACACAGTGCACAAGTTCACGTACCAGTTCCTTCATCGGTAGAGCAGAAGGTATGTTAGTTTCGTGAAAAAAATCGATGAACAATAATGTTAATCATTAAATTATTTTGTTTTAATACTAACTTTAATCTCCAGGTTTCCCCTAAAGAATCACCTGTAATAAGCGCGAAAGCACGTCAGTTTATAGAGACAGTACCTGAAGATGATTCTGTTCAAGAATGTTTCTTTTCCAAACGAATATACTCTGATTCCTTGGAAGATTCTGAGCACACAGATTCTCGACGTCATTCCGAAGCTGAATCTTTAAAATCAGATCAATCTGATGTTAAGGCTAAAGTATCTTCATCAGATTTTGATGAAAGAGCTGAATATGAAGAAACTGGGGATTCAGGAAGTGGATTTGGCGATGAAAAATTTGAAGAAAGTATCGGTTTTACGGCAATTAAGATAGATCCTAAATCAATTGAAGACAAACAAGACTCAGATTCGAGCAGAGAATCAGACGCTGTGTTTAAGAAAATGACATCAAAACGACATTCAAGAACAGAATCTATATCCATATCAAAACTTAGTGATTTACAAGCAGATGCTGAAGTAGCAAAACAGAAGCAAGAATTCCAAATGTTTGTTACTGAAGCAGAAGAAATCGATAAATCCTCGGAAAAAGATGAAACATCAGATAAAATATCATCAGAAGATAGTAGGGAAATTGAAATATCAGATCGCAAGTCATCCGAAGGCATTTCTGATAGGATTAGTTCTGAAGATGCTGTAACTGATAAGAAGACTTCTTCAGAGGAAGGAGAAATCAAAGATCAACCTTTACAGGAAAGTGGAACAGTAAAATCTGTGAAAGATATTATTCATCACATCGAAAAAAGAGATTCAAAACCTCAATTACTAAAAGACGAAATTACTGAAATAGGTACCACTAATGACATTTTTATTAATTTGTGATAATTTCCTTTACTGGTATTTTATATTGAATGATACTTTATTGATAATATTTTTAAATTAATTTTTATTGAATATTTCTTAACAGATATGAAAAAACGACAGTCTGTCACATCAGCGGGATCAGGTTCTGTTAGTGAATTGCGTCTAGATGAAAAACGATTATCTGATGCATATAGCTTAACAGAATCAAGAGATTACACATTCGAAGAATCAGAAGATGATATTGCAACGCAAGGAACTCACGTAGATACTGGAAAAGAAAAGATTGAAGTTAAACAAGCAGCTAACATAACACAAGTATCTGGTATGTGTTCTTCAACCACGTATAAATATAAAAAAGGTTAAAGTTAAAGATATTACGAGCGCACCAGAAAAGTCTTGAGATTATTAGTAGATAGATCGCTTATACTCGCACAATAGTGATGGTATGGTAATTTTACTTCAATTTGAAAACAACCTTCGGGTATGATATGAGGCGACAAGAATCTGCTTGAATTGGTTGTAGGCCTACGTTGCTGGCTTATTAAATTATTAAACGATTACTATTTATTACATCATATATACATTACTTATATAATTATCTTTTCATGAAGCTGACTTGTTTATACCCTTTTACTATATTAATATTTCTTATGATTTTTATATTCAAATAAATGTTTATAAATATATTTATTTAATTTTTATTGAAATATGAAAAACAATTCAAACAACCTTAGATGACTAAAGTTTGTCGTAAACTGTTGCTTAAAAACTCATTCGATACATTTTACATGGATACTTTCAGAAAAATCTGCGGAACCATCGAAATTAGGAAAATTAACGCATGGTGATTCTCTAGATGACGTAGAAGGGTTTCCTGAAGAATATGTTCATAAACTGCCACACATTTCTGAAGTTAGGTAAGGATCAATTATATAATACTATATAATTTGTAGAGTCGCCGTCTAGTCGGTACAAATATGGTAGTACCGAGGCTAGGCAATACCGCGGGATTGGTTATGGACTTTCTCCCCGTCCTTCATCCAACCTGCTGTGCATTCTTCTGCTGTGATCCGTCCTGAAGTGGTATGTAATTGGTGTACCTGGGGTCCGTTACCGTCGTAATTGATTCTAGGTGTATCAGAAATGTACCGCTTCCCTTGTTTTTTACTCTTCCCCGCGTATGCAGGTCTATTACTTCCTTACTGCCAGGCAACGCGTTAGTAACACATCCGACTGCTGTTATTAACGTCCACGGGCGGTGATCACTTACCATCAGGTGACCCGTCTGCTCGTTTGCCTGCTTGTCACATAAAAAAAATCCGTTACATATTATTAAGGTATCTCAATAAGAATATATGAATATTATGTATGTAATCTTCTGACTTTCATTAAGTGAGCTCAATGTTCCTATGATGAAAAAGTATTTTGACTTTGACTTAGGCGCCGATTAGTCGGCGACTAGTCGGCTTCTTACTTTGTATGTTTAGTTCGCAAATGTTTGACTTAATTTACATTTAAAAATTATTATGTACTACTAATTTAATATAACTGTAACAGAGATAATTCTGTACATTAAATATTTTTTTAAAATTTTGATTCAAGGGAGGTGTCTTATCGATATATAGATAAAACCAATTTTTTTGAATGTCTGTCTTTCTGTTCAAGGTTCACGCAAAAATCATTGGACAGTTTTGATATAACTTGTAGTTGTAGTTTAAAACCTCGCGATGCTTATAAGATAGGTTTTATCGTAGGGAACGGCTCTATTGCCGCAGGATAACAGTTTGTAGCTTATATAAGGAGAATATTTATTGGATAATATTTATCCTAGAAAAAGACTTTGATCCCGCGGGATAACAGGTTAAACATATTATGGCAACTCCGAGACAATGGACCAATTAAGTTCTACTTATTAAAAAATTATGTTCTAATTATTAGTAATTCCACTAGTCATAAGATCATTATGGATCTTTTGATATTAGAAACATAATTCATGCAAGCTAAGCTGCGGGTACAGCTAGTATAAAATAAAACATTACCAATAAACACTTATTATTTAATAAAATGTAGAATAAGCAAACATTTTTACATAGCGAAATTCTACCTTCATAAACAAGTTATTATGTGTATATGTAGTATATCAATGCATCCATAAAATGTATGTCACGGCAAAATATTACATAAAAACCTTAATTCTTTATTACCCGTCTACATCAGAAGGAAGGCAAAGTTTTTGGAGCGTATGTATGTATATATGTGGTTTGTATGCCATACAGCTCAAACGGTTGAAGGGTTGATATATAATGTGTCTTTGAATTCGTCATAACAGTGACGTAGGCTATATAAACTCTCTTAACACAAAATTGTCAAAAACTATATGATATATTGTGGCAGTCGAGTGTTTTGTTTCATAATTATACTAGCTGTACTCAACGCGCGTAGTGATATAATTTTGGTACCAAAACTTTTTCCAGAGAAATCTGAATGAAGTTGCTAAAGACATCAGTGCTCTGCATCATCTCCTAATATTTCCTGGTATATAAATGACAAACAAACTCACAAATAATCGATGACTGACTAATAATTTGTCTTTACAAATTTTATAACGCTATTATAATTATCTCATTTAATTTACAGTTCAGTGTTAGATAAAAGTATTACAAGTCAATTTTTGGATCGCGAACGTGAAGAACAATTGAAACGAGAGAGCACTGAAAAGATAACTACTATTGTCGAACCTACTAAACTTTCTGAACATAAAACCTCCTCCATGGTTATTAGTGAGCCAACGTTGATTCAAAAAGAAGAACAAAGTGTATCACGAATAATAGAAATCGTAAAACCAATTATAGAACAGAAAACAACTACAAGTGTAATTGAATCAACTAAAACAGTTGGAGATACTACTACTTCAACAGTAACTGAAACTATTATAGCTCCTAATGGAGAAGTAATAACTAGAGTCACAGTCACAGAAACAACCAAAACAGCTGATGGAGAAAAAACAAGAACAAGTGTTACAGAAACGATTAGCAAAGTCGAAACAACAAGTGCTGTTGTAACAGAAATCGTTAAACTACCGAAAGAAGTCCAAATAATTTCTGAACGAACACCAACAGACTTAATATTAGAAAAAGAAATTGTTACATCTTCGTTCAAAAAATCTGAGCCTATTGTTTCAACCAGGCACGTAGAAGTAATTCAAACAACATCTGAAGTGGTAGAACCAATGTTGCTGTCAGAAAGTGATAAAGTCACTAAAAATGAGAAATCTACGAAATTTGATGTTACAAAAATAAGGACAGACACGTTAGGTAAATTTAATTTAACAGAGAAAGTAACTGATACAAAGGATCTTAAAAAACTTGTATTCAAAGAAACTGTTGAATCTGCAGAAATAACAAAAGAACAAGTTAAACCAGTTATTGATGATATTTTGCAAAAAGGAACAATTGCTGCTGCTGCTAGAAGTCCTGTAACTGATAAAGATATTAAGACAATAACTAAAGACATTGCAGACACTGAAAAAAGAAGTTATGATGCAAAAGTCCCCGCAAAAGAAGAAAGAAGACATTCGTGTGTAAGTCCTGCAATATCACTTGAAAGAATTGCCGAATCTGATACAGAATTAGACGAAGAACCTCCAAAAATGGAACCTACTACCAGTTTGATTAAAGAAGATGAATACAAGACAGGAATAAAGAAGTCTGATTCTGCCATGAAACAAATGGCAGATAACATAGAGATAATTATAAAACAAGCTTCTGAAGATGTAGATATTTCTTCAGAGGAAATTCTTGTTGAAACAACAGAAGTTCAAGATATTACAGGACAAGTTTCTGTAGATTCTATCATAGAAGAAGCAGTTACAACCGTTGAAGAGTATTTGGATACAGCACAAGGTATAAAAGAACAGGATATTGAAATTAAAAAAGAACATATTCTTGAAGAGACCAAACGAATATCCAAGGAGAGACCAGCCTTAATAAAGTCCCTCTCGAGGGATAGTGGAGAAATTATGATCATGCCAAAGAAGAAACCACCAAGGACGTTTTCAGTTCAAAGTTCTCCAGACGAAGTGGAAGAACAAATTTATACAGATTCTGAATCAGGTAAGACAAATTTTAAAATAATACCCTATACGATAATAATATTAAATCTTTATTTATTCTCTTAGGAATATTACATGATTAATCTGAAGCCTCTAGTCCCTGAGGCAGTCGAAAACTGTGTTGTCTTTAGTAATGTATGTTTACATTAATAAAGACTAACAAATAAGTAGTAAAGTCCGTTATTTAATTTGCTATATACTGGAAATAAAATTATCAGATTTGTATGATATATTTAACGACAGGCGCGTTTGTAGATCGTTATTTTACGGGTTAAACATAGCGGAATAACCAAAATAATAGACCGAACGCTTAGTTGACACGTACATATGTATATTTCACCAAATTACAACAAGGCACAATAAAACAACCAACGATCACAGAGATGCACACCGATTAAGATAAGCTTCGATCGACTTAGAAACGCGACAAGTTCGGTACAGCCAGTTGGCACAATTGAACATCCGTTTCGCTCCAGTGCTCCACACAAAATGCCCCTGGTCACCCATGGCGGGCTCCCATCTTACCAAACTCACTTTTCTTGCCCAACGCTGTACCGACCTCGCACAAACATTCATTTGACGTTTCCGACAATAGATGGCGTAATACACACATACATATAAAGGTGTAGGATACACATAAAGGTGTAGGTGTAAAATTCATGTGGCGCTGCGACAAGTAATAGTTACAATGATTCTCCATTGATGACGTTACGATAATATTTTCGATGTAAGATTTGTGACGCTCCGACATATAAATAATATTTGTACGCTATGTTAATAACAGTATATTTTAGTAGGATGTCTTAGCAAGCTTATACCTTTTACTGTTTTATTCTGTTATAGACATGGACAAAGCAAAAGTATTAGAAATAATTGAACCAAGCTCTGATATTGACGTCAAGGCCCCCGCGTCTAGTTTTGATGCGAGAAAAATACGAACAGATTCATTGGATGATGCAGATGATTTTCCTGAAAAAGAAGTACGTTAATAGAATACCAAAACATATAATTAAATTTCAGTAAACTTGTAACTTCCTATAATATTTGTTTATGTTTTAGAGTGATTTTCTTGGCGAAGATAACAAATATTCTGAAGAAATTATAAATACAATACAAAAACCAATAGTTGATGGTATTATTGACCCTTGTGTCACAAGCATACCATTAACGCAAGTTGATGAAAAATTAGTTAAAACCGTTCCTACAGTAGGTAGCTTTTTGCGTTCTGACTTAGTATCCAAATCAACCACTGAGTCATCTGTGACGACTGTTATATCAACTTTAACTAAATCATCCGATGAAGATCAAAAATCAGTTTTAGAGGACGGAACATCTGCTGATTTTTCAAAAATCAGTGGAGCTGACTTAGTAAAAGATTCTTCTAAAACTTCTATAGAAACTAAAGAAGATTCAAAACTGGAAGAACAAGTAGAAGATCGTGGAACGCCTGACTTGTCTAAAAAATCTATTGATCTAACAAAGGATTATTCAAAATCTTCTATAGACAGTAAAGATACCTCAAGAGATTTTGCTACCAATGAACTTTCAAAAGATTCTACTGCTGATTTAACAAAAGATTTTTCAAAAGTTTCCATAGAAAGTGTCAGGGAAACATCAAGATCGATAGATGAAAAGACATTCTCCGAAGACCATTCCTCTTTTGATGTCTCAAAAACATTAGCCTCTGATGCCTCTGATGGTATGACAATAAGTAAAGACTTCATAGAAGAAGAGAGATCAGTATCTAAACTCGTAAAACTTTCATCAAGCTCTTCTCAAGAAACATCTATATTCACTGAGAGTAAATTACTAAGTGAAATTGAAGAAAAATCAATAGAAAAGGCCAAAATATCGGAAATAACCGAATCCAGCAAAGATCTAGTTAAAGAGGCTGATAGAATTACAGAAACAGTTAAAACTGAGGTCATAAAAAGTGAACCTACTAATGTTGAACACTTAAAAAGTGACACCGATATTACAGGTTCAGATAAAACAACCAAAACTGAAAAGGCTCCAGAATTAGAAGATCAAGTTCTAGATGATAATGAAATCCCAGATATGAAGGAGCTTAACAGAAGATGTTCCAATCTTCTAGAAGACATATCAGCGCAAGGTGCTCTTATCAGAATTGATTCTACTCATGTTACGCATGGTAAGATTTAAATTAATTATTAACATTACGTCCTTACAATATATGTATATTTACAATACAATATACATATCTAATATTACCTATTCTCTCCTTGACCCTCTTACAGATCTTGTCTCGAAGTTTTCAAAGACTCCCCCTCCTTCTCCTGTTGATTTGATTATAAGAGAAAAATCTAAACCTGAAGTCGGAGAAAAACAAACAAGCTTACAACTGAGAGGTAGTATTTTTTAAATTTGAGTATAAATTCTATATTACGTTCCATGGAAGTGTAAGTCCAATTAGAGAACAAATAACATCTCGTTAATGCTTTTTAATTTTTCACATTTATTGATATCTCATTTATAAATTTTTTGTACTTAAAAATTTTGATAGTTCATTTTTGAGATATAATTTAATGATCTAAATGTAAAATGTATTGAAGTTAAAGGATTGACGTGCTAATATCATCACAAGACATTCATGTTTCACGATTCATTTAGTTCACAAACACTTCAAGAGCTAAACACGTACCTAACACTGTAGAGAAGATTAGAAGCTAAATTTTCGTCATATTGCTACGTAGGTTCTGAATCATCGTTCCTGGATGCGAGTCGACAATCTCCCAGAGCCTCTTCTGCTGGAGATAGCCTTATTAGTGAAACTGAGGCACATCAAAGTGGTCAGTATCCAAGAAAATACATCAATAATGAGATGTTTAATTCTAAATTCAAAGTGTGATTCAAAATTTTTCATTTTAACAACAACAGTGCAAAAAAATTTAAGAAGTGCACGTTAAAGATAATTTAATATCTTTCATGCATCTAAATAATTCCTAATTTATTTCATATGGTTGATCTTATTACATGTATCTATCTATTGGTAGCTTAAATATACATATAATTATTGAAATGAAAAAAAAAACAGAAGCATTAGCTTGTTGCAAGTAGTGGCAAAGTAGAGTCATAGCGAAACCTTACTCATAATATAGTATAGTAGAAGAGAAATTGTTAGTGTGATCCTTGTTTGCCACACTGTTCATTTTCAGCCAATTATCGCATGTTTTTCTCTTTCACATCCACGTAGGTAGAATAAGATTTCAAATTCATTTGTGTTTATCAATTAACATAATACAATTTAACCCGTCTTACTGTGTAGTATTAATGTGTTACATAATTGTAATTAAAACAAGTTATTAATAAACGCATTAACACTGCAATAAGTAATTTACCAAAATTGATTCCCTCCAACGTATTGTAATATATTTGGAAAATCACATGAGTTATGAAAATATTTTGTCAGCACAGTAAATTTTACTTTCTTTCTTGCGGAGCCCTTACGTTGCTTTAGGTAAGTGGACTCACAGCAGAAGTGTAATATCATAATCGTTTCATTATTGTCGCTTCTTAATCTTCTTAGAGGGACAAGTTTATTTTTTGTCTTTGACTCACATAACAATTTTTGTTTACACATTGTAATAAACTTCATCTTGGGTAACGTTTCGCTTTGATTCACAGTCGTCCTTACTTTATTTTTCCATTTCAATTTTCTCTTGAGCTTTCGCACATTATAATTTTATTGCATCATAATTATAATGAACGCTTAGGCGCTTTCACTGCAGTTATAGCAAATATTGTTTATTCACAATTCATCGCCTCAACGCGGTTATAATATTTAATGTAAATTGTGATATAAATATATTTGTATTATTTGTATACTTGAGTATAATTATCAAACATACCAAATAACTGTTTTCTTTTCCAGATATGTTAACACAAGCATCAGAGGCACTGACCGCTGCTGCCAGACCTAAATCACCAACTAAACATGTAGCGGATAATTTAACTTTCGTGAATGTAGATCAGCCAACTATCACCAGTGGTGCTATAGAACTTGTAGATCGCACTATTGAAAAAAGTATCGATGTGATTGATCAAATCAAAAAGGAGCAATTAGCTGTCCAAATGGAAGAGATGCAAAAATGTACTTCTTCTGATACCTTTTTTTCGGAATCAAGGGTTGAAACGTCCACTTCGTCTTCGTCCGTACATAAAACTATAGAGGGTTCGCAATTAAAATTTCAAAATATTGATCCCGATGCTGTTATGTCCAGTATGGTTGCTAGCCTTGGTTCATCAAGTGATTTTAGTACAGTCTTAACTCATAAAGAGACTGAAACGCGGAAAATTTCGGGTCAGGAATTTTTTTCAGAGACTAAACAAGTATCTTCTTCTGATGACGATTCCTTAATAATAAAAACTGAAACAACACATGAACTTAGAGGACAAGAACATGAAGTCAAAGAAAAATCAATGGTTCGAAGAGACGGGGACCAAACCGAAAGTTCTCAAAAGAAACTGGAAAAAGCTCACGAAGCAACGGCAAAAAGATCAGATATTGAAACTAAAACAGTATTAAGGTGCACTGATGATACAGATATAGTGAAAGTGGAAAGAGAATTCACTGAACAAGGTTTGTATACAGGGAGACAAACTAAATCTGAAGAGCGGATGACTGCTTTGAAAGATGATACAATAAGAAAGAAACATGAAGTTAAAATTTCTGAAAGAGATATGTCCCATGATCAATGGGGTAAAGAATACTTTACAGAACCTGGAGAGTTAGAAGATATCAAAGAAGATGAGGATGTAAAATCAAGAATAGCATTCGTTGATTCATCGCTAAGAATTATTGAAAAAGATGAAATAGTTTCCAGTGTGGAAGTCTCAGAGAAAGGCAAGGTAGTGAGTTCTAAAACAGAACATCACAAAGAAGAATCTGTCATCGAAAGCAAAGAACACGATGATCTGAGTTCAGATGCTTCACACGCACCTAGTTTTAAAAGTGAAGCAACTGAAAAACGAGATTCATCTGAAACTAGCCCAAAAAGTAAATCGAAATCATTTAAAAAGGATAACGAGGTATATGAAGTTGATTTTATAAAAGAAATTAAAGTATCTACATCACCTATTAAGAGTACTTTTAGTAGAACAGGAAGTCAAGATACTCATTCAGAATCTGAAATGGCTCCTGAATTACCTCACGATGATAAGGCAGTTGAAACACCAAAGAAAGAAAAATATGTTAAATCACCAATAAAGTTGCCCTTACATGAAATGGAGGATCAAGTATTAGAATTGTCAGAACTAAAAATTACTTTAGGTAAAGGGGAGGATACACAAAAAACTTTAACACTTAAGTCTGATACTTTTGACACTGCTAGTACTACAACTAAGAGTTCTGATAGTGATACTGTTTTAGAGGCCAAAACCTTTGGAGAAGTTAAAACAGAAGGAATACCAAAACCATCCAAATTAGACATGTCACCTAGTACTTATGAAATATCTGATGATATCAGTACTACTTCTAAAGACATCATGATAAAATCTGGAGAGAGCATTGATACTGAGTGCATGGTAAAGTCTTTAGAGTCCCATGAAGGTGAAATATTACAAAAATCCATAGACTCAACTGTAAGTGCAGAAACATTACACCCTTCTGAATTTTCTACTGAAGCGGATTCTGCTTATTTAACTGGAACAGATCATCGCAGGGAAGAAATGAAACTTGTGAAAGAAAAAAGTGTCGAAGATATATGTAGTAGTGGTTATGATACTGATCTCTCTTCTGCCGAGTTTCACGCAACGAAACTTGAATCAGAAAAGTTGGATTTTGATACACTCATGTCTACTCAGCCCCTTGCAGACTTATCAGTTTTGGAAAAAACCATCGATGAAGTTAAGCAATCTCTTGAAGCAGCGCAAGTAGAAATTATTAGTGAAAAAAGCGACGGAAGCATAAAATATAAGCAATCACCATCAGAATTTCAATTTAAACTTTTGATTAGCCCAGATCGACCAGAAGCCATTAGCGAAGAACCTCATCATGCTGAAGACCCTGATAAATATCAAACAACTTTTAGCAAACAAGAAAAATACATAGATAGCCAGTTATCAGATAGTGTTTCGCAAAAGATAAGTTCTCAGGAAGAACCTACTATTTCGGAGGATAAAGACACAGTTCAAGTAAAAGAATTCAGCCCACCTTTGGAATCAGCTGACATATCTTTAAGATCAGATAGCGGCCCTCATTCAATTTTAGAGACTGAAAGCTTTTCCGACCGCGAAAGTTCTTCAAAAGGAAGCCCTGAAGTAAAGTTAAGAATTCAAAAACATGTTAAGTCTAAAATAGGGGTCGTTGATAGGAGATCTGCATCAGATGTAGAAGGTTGGTCTAGTTCAGGTGAAAGTCATTATCATAGTTTTGAAACTTCTGAAGGTAGACCTTTGTCATCAGATATTGAAGCGATGATGACTGCTCAAAGTGGTACTGATTTTGAAACAGCACTTACAAGTCATGATATTTCTTCGCAATCACTTAGGACATCTAAAGATTATTATACAGCAGGTAGTTCTCTAGCTTCTAGAGAAAGCATGAAAAGTCTTGATTCAGACGGATCAAGTCACGTAGCAAGTATCGATATATCAGACGCTTCAGAAACGTTAGTTCCTTCAGCCAACGAATTAAAAGAAGAGTTGATGGAAAGTAGCACGTACGTAGAACAGTTTTTACACGAAGTAGAAAAAGAACATGTTGATAAAATAAAGGATGTAAGTGACGAAGATATATCTGGCGAAGAAGAGGGGAACAAATCGGATGATATCGAATTAGTTGGAAAAATGAAAAGATCACATGAGATGCGCTTTTTGCCGAAAGATTTGATACCTGAGCATTTTCCTATTGAAGGTACCACAGAAAGTGTAGAATTAGATGATGATTCTTCAAAAGATAAAGAAGGCTCCGACACAACGATATCGAGTCAATTGAAAACAGATGAAATTATCTCATCGTCCATTTCAAAAGTTGATCATTCTTCTTCACAATCTCAGACAGAATCTGAAAAAGAAGAGATACATGAAGATATTATTAAAGTAAGAACTGAAGGTGAGCAAGCAGTACCTTTCAAAGTAACTAAAGTTGATAGGCCTCATAGGGAGTTTGTAGATATAGAGAGTGAAATTATACCTATTGGGTCTACTGAGTACGCAGAAATTGAAAAATTAGGTTCTATAACTACCAAATCGCAAGATGTATTTAAAAATGATACAATTTTAACCGAAACAACCATAGAAAATGTTGAAAGCAAACCAACATCTATTGGAACTGAAATAAAAGAGGAATGTATGAAAAAGATTGTTCAAGAAGTAAGTGTTACACCATTTACCATAACAGAGAGACCTCCAAGTAGAAGAGAATTCGTAGACATTGAGGATGATATAATTCCAGTTGGTTCTAAACAATATGAAGAAATCCTTAAATCAAAAAGTGACTCTTCTGTGCCTAAAACCAAAGTTGAAAAATCTATTGTTAAATCACCTGAATCACATCTGGAAAGTAAGCAAAGCTCTACATCGAGTTTAAAAACGCATGAGCATTTATCGACTCCTCACACACCTCTCTCTGCGCCTAGCCAGAGCTCACTTTCGACTGACAATGGACGCGAATATGTAATTGATGATATGTATGACATATCTGAAACGCCTGAACTTAAATCTGATCTCGTTACAGAAAGTAGTCGATCGGAACTTATTATTACAACCGAAGAGAGAACATTACATTCGTACGATAAAGAACAAGAGTCTCCCACGAGTGATGAGTTTGAGATGGTTGATAAGCCATGTGAAATGGATGATTTTGTAGTGATTGAAGAAGTTGCAAAAGAAGCGCAGGAAACTGACCCTGAAGGTAAAAGCGTACAGATAGCATCTCAAAAAAGATATGTAAAACGTCACGATACTGAAGTAGAAGAATATTTATCAAAAACATCGAAAAAACAAGAAAGTACAAGTAGTACTTCTGGATCATTATCTGATGAAGAATTACTACAATACGAACTAGAGCAAAAAAGAATACAAGCTCAGGAATTAGCGGAAATCGAAGCTGGAAAACGTTGGATTCAGATGCAATTCGAAGGTGATCCAAGGTATGATTATGAACGTGTTCCATTAGAAGACATTAAAGAAGAAGAAATGACTGATTTTGACGCAAGCAGAATAGGAAGTTTAAGTTCTCAAAAGGAATCTATAGGAAGCTACGGTAGCTTTCGTAACTCTTACGGAAGTTATTCAGAATCTGAAATGGCATCTCGGATGAGATTTAGAATAAAAGGAGAAAATGATGACATATCTATAAGCTCATTGCAAGAATTTGAAAATCTTGAGAGGGCACTGATGGAACAGTATCAGCAACACTCATCATCTTCTCAAGATTCATTAAACGGTTCTTTACCCAGACGTTACGTACTTAGTAGAAGTCAAGGTGATGATATATCAATTTCTAGTTTAAAAGAATTTGAAGGACTGGAATCTGCTTGTCTGGAAGCGTTAAAAGCAGAATTACTGGCAAAACAAAAGGAAGCTCTCTTACTGGCAGATCCGAAAGTGGTTAGTGGAAGTTTCCTCGAGCAAGAAAAACGCTCTTATGACAGTAGTTCTGAAAGCAGCCCACCCTTGAAAGGTGGTAGTCCAGGCCAAAAGAGTGGAAGTCCTTCTCAAAAAACTGGGAGTCCATCGCAGAAAAGTGGGAGTCCTTCTCAAAAAGTAGGGAGCTACGGAAGCCCCTCACAGAAATTGTTAGCTGATTCAGCTGCAATACGAAGGCTTATTGAACAGCAAATGGCTTTAGAACAAAAAATGCAAGAACAAATCACACCGAAGATTATAACAGTAAAAAAATATGATGATCGAGGTGCTTTCTTTGTCCCAGAACCAGAACCAGAAACTTCGCAAGCCAGGCGCGAAGAAGTAATTGAAGATTGCAGGAAATCTTCATCATTCATTTGTGCTGCAGCGCCTAGCGATGGATCTGCTGAATCAATACCTGGTGATTGTGAAGAAATGATGAAAATTTTAGATCAGGAGGAAAAATCTAAGAAAGAAAAAATAGATAACAGATCTTTTAGTGAAAGTGGTTTAATAGAAGTTGTGCGGACTACTACTGTGATTCAACAGAGATTTGTTGACGGAAAGAAAGTATCAGAAACAGTAACAAGTACTGAAGGCGAAGGTGCTATGGATATTCCTACGAGACCATCTCAATTTGATGAAAGTGCAATGTCTTTTGGATCTGAAATGTCTTCGTCTTTAGCATCCCAACCATCAGAAATGGATAGTCTCATGACCGTTATTGAAAGGCATACTTCGGAGGGTGAAATAGTGTCATCCTCTAGACAAACTATAATTTTGACTTCAGATCGGCCTGAAGATCTTGATTTTTCTAGAGAAACGAGTGCAGTCCGTGAGCTATCGCCTTCTTCAGGAAGATCAATAGCTCACAGCACTGTATCTCTTTCCGGTAAACATTTAACAGATCCAGCGAGCGGTTCGTGGAGCGGCCAAGATGAAGAACTAAGTTCCTCTGGCAGTTTTAGTAGGTACGTGGGATTAACAACTTTAGTTATCTTGGTATAATTTTGAGTAATATCAACAAGTATAATTTTTGTACCTATATCGTCCGTTAAAGAACCTGATAGTTAGTGGTCACTTTGTATAATTACTTAGTAATGTTCCGAGTTGTGTGTCATAATTAATAATGCATACATACGAGTACGTGGCCGACCTTTAAACTTTAGACTGAAGTTTGATTTTAAAACCTGATTTTATTAAATGCCTACGTATAATAATTGAAGAAATGACAGTTTTTGCGATATTATTATGACTATATAGAGCACGAGCGGATTTGATGCTGGGAAGTACTGATAGCCTAGAAGCTACCAGCTCGAACGCGACCAGGGCTACCTACAACTACGAAGTAGATACTCCTATGACCGGAAGTCTAACTTCTGGAGGTAAGCTGAACTCATTTTAGTAAATAACAATGTAGTTATATAATAATGTCATCTAAAATATTAACTCTATAGTATATTAAATCGGGCTGTCTAAAATCTTAATCGGTACATTTTTTTATTTTGTTCAATATTTCGGATCTTTTTCTTTTTGTACGAAAGTTTGACTAAATCTTACCTACTAGTTTGTGGCATTCTAGTGACCTGGGTGATAAATAATGCCAAGTTCACTTATTTTTTTGCTCCTTATTCAATGACTGAATACTTTATTATTTTACACTGCACTCACACACCCATATTAGGATTTCTTGTGTCACGTAATTGAAAACACTAATAACAGGTTATGGTTGACATCCACCCGAGAAAAAACATTCATGTGTCACATAAATGATTGCCTTGTGAATCGTTTCCGGAACCTGGGTTTGCAAGTAGGGTTACTACCAAGTAGGGCATAGGACCGACCAAATTGACTGATTTTTTTTAAATATATGAAATTACAATGAAATGTAATTTCGCTTCCCCAACGTAACTAACTAAAAAACAAATTAACGAGCCACATAGTAAATGGACAGCTTGTTTTTAATTTATATTAAATCAATATTAAACGTAATTTAAAGGTCCTAACGTAAATAACTCAAAAAGAAATAAACGATGCCCAGTAAACGGAAGGTATCATAGCAAACGACACCGATATGGCGTCAGATTGTTCAGTGATTGAGGCATTTTTATAATTGATATAATGCATACAAAATTGCAACAACCTCTATTCACACAATAATATTCGGTGGCCGACATTTTTCGTTACTTACTAGCGGATAGAAGTAGCTAGATGGTACAATCAAATACAAAAGTCTCATTTCCCAGTACATATTTAATGATCATGCCAATACATTTGTAAATAATTATTTGTCTAATATATTGCTTATTTTAATGTTGTTAATTCCATTTATATAATTTGTGTAAATAATTTATTTGTTATAAAAATATCAGTCATTATATTGAAATATACACACATCAGTATCTGCTTGAGAATAATAAATATGACTTATCCTACTAGACGCTTCATGTACATATTTGCTTTGTTTCATTATATTCTACTACCGCAAAAATTGTAGCGGTGTTAGCTCAGTGGTTTGTACGCTAGATCTTGAACAAAGGTCTTGGGTTCATCTTATTTTCAATTATGTATCAGATTATTACTCGATACGGCGAAGGAAAATTTCGTGCGGAAATCTGTACTCCTGTGAATTAAACATAAAAAAAATCATAAATAATTATTGATCGATACATCGCTCGTTCTCTTATAGAATGAATAAATTATTTATTATTATATAAGGTCTAAGGGCCAAATTTTTTCCCAGGAGTGGTCTGAAGGGTCTAGTAGATTATGTCTAGTACGTTACGTAAGTCATAACTGCATACAGTATCCGATCATTCTGAACATTTCTTTGCAAATTACAGCAACTCGAAGTTTGACTTCAGTTCGAATTGACTTAAGTAGAGAAGAGAATTTACTTTTTCTGACACACGCACATATTTTATTTTTATTTGGTTAAGATCATAATTTTTTTCAATTTAAACTGAGCAATAATTATATATATTATTTTGTACCTTTTTAATTTTGTATGAAAAATATATTTTGGAGGTTTATATATCTTTTATATATGTTTATTAGATTTTATATATTACCATGATTTTTTAATATTTTCGCGTAAACTACGCACAGTTAACGAGTCCAGTGCAAGTAGCAAGTGTAATCATATATGAGCGTATATGTTGTAGCTATAATTTTATATTTCATAAGCTTCTGTGTTTCAATACTAGAGTAAATTCTCTAGAAATCAATATTAAAGTTAATACTAAAGTAACTCTTCACCACATTGAAGAAGTCAAGTCGAGTCGGTGTAATGTGTGAAGACCCTAACCTTACCTTCATCTGGCTTGTTGTATTATTCATCTTTTTCAGACAGATGCTCTCATCCTTGCTTATAAATATTTGTAACCGTGTATGATTTCATATATATTGCTATCCCGCCAAGCTTGATACTAATCAGAAAGATAACAGCGGTTCACCCTCCAGGGTCGAACACTATGGTATCCTCTTTGGACACCATGGACCCTGTTACTGCGGTACAAATGGAGAGTCTGGAGCATCAGTCTACTAGTGAACATTACTCTCACGAATACGAGGTTCATGAACCAGATTCTGATACTGAACGTTTGGTAAGTTAATCTAAAATCTATTGCTATAAAAAAAAATGCGTACCTTGAAATGAAGTAGCTCAGTCCAGCTGATCCCATCCGAGATAGAATTATGTAATGCTGTATGGATCGGTTATTGAATCTTTGTTAACTTATTAATAGATATTCCATCCGTCTCAGCTATTGTTAATCGACCTGTAATGTTAATCTTCTGTAATGTAATCACCTTCACAACTACTACACACACAGACAGTGAAATTTAAATTAACTGAAGGTTTTATATGGTATTGCCTATTCTGTTTTAGGAACTCGATGGAAAGATTCCGAAAGCCAAGGAACGTACAATCATGTTTGACAGCACAGATACTCTGAGCGCGGTGAGTGGAGATAACTCTGTTCGAGAAGCTACTGTTGAAGCACCCGCTGCCACGTTCTTTATTGGAGACACGCCCATTGTGCGAGGTAAAGTCAATATTAAGTTGGTAGATATATTTTAGTAGTAGATTCTAAAAAAAAATACGTTTACAAGTGTATTGAAAAAACTCACAGGATTTAAGTAATTTGAATTTAGAAAAATGAGAAAATAATATGGAAATTATAAAGGAACAGCAAAAATACCTAAACTAAGGCTCGTTTTAATTTAAAAATCTTAGTCGCGCAATTCTTAAAGATTGTAAGAATCATGTTCTTTAATATTAGCGATCTTAGCCTTATATTATTTGTCACAACCACAGATTGTTAACGCTCTTAGGCGGAGATTGTTTTGATAATTTTGATTTTTTTTTCATATTGCCAATTCATAGTAATGGTCAATTTAATATTATCGCAGGGGAGAGACGAGAAGAGGAAGATGATAGTCAACCTATTCTGTCTGGTAGCTGTCCTGCTTCTTTACCACCGACGACCCAGCCATCGCCGCCTGTACCAGCGCAGAGAAGGTATCTTAACTTGAAATCTATTTGAATAAATGTTGTTGATGCTATAGTACAAACTACTACAATCGTAGAACTAAAAGCTATAGCTTTATAAATTTGTTGTTACTAGAAAATACGTTTATTGTACTTGCGCATTTCACACAGCTCTTTTATTTTTGCTCTCTTTGTCACATTCACCTATTTGCTTTTTAGCTATCCTCTTTTATTAATTTTTATAATCCTGACATTTTAATAAAGTCAAAATTGTACCTACTAAAACAGTAATATTATCATTGCAGCTGCTATTGTTTAAGTCACTCTCAAGAAAAGTTCGACAAATAGGTACACGATTTATATCATATCATATTGCTTTTTAGATTTATTTTGCATCACCATTTCATTTCATCGTTTGCGCTTTTTAAAGAATAATATATTATTTATGTGTGAGTGTTTTATAATCAATATATGTGATGTTGCTGATCACAATTTCATCTGAGCACGAGGTTTGTTTTTATTA